>JAOXJP010000003.1:10335568-10348892 GCA_025762735.1 Platanus orientalis | reverse complement strand
ATTGGTGATCTTTGGGCTGTTAATTGAATTGTTCATAATTAATCATGAAAGATCGAAAAGAAAAGAACAACTAACAGCAACTTCCTAAGCTTCCTCGAAGAGTACCCAAAAAGAAACCCAGAGTTTTGACTGTTGGCTTGCCCGTGATTAGTGTTGCTTTGGTGTTAACGGCGATCTTCGGTATCCAGTTTATGTTGAGAAGGAAGAGAAAGTTTGCGGAATTAATCGAAGATTGGGAACTCGACCATGGGCATCACAGGTTCAAATATAAAGATCTCTACCTCGCCACCAAGGGGTTTAGGGACAAGGAGCTTCTGGGTACCGGTGGCTTCGGTAGGGTTTATAGAGGTGTATTACCCACCTCCAAAATTGAAGTTGCAGTGAAGAGAGTCTCCCATGAATCGAGACAAGGGACGAGGGAATTCGTCGCAGAGATCGTCAGCATGCGTCAACTACGGCACCGGAACATAGTTCCACTCCTGGGATATTGTCGGCGTAAAGGAGAGCTCCTTCTGGTTTATGATTTCATGCCCAATGGAAGTCTAGACAAGTTCCTCTATGACCAATCGAAGACCACTCTTAATTGGAGTCAGAGGTTTCGAATCATCAAAGGTGTTGCGTCAGGGCTATTTTATTTGCACGAAGAATGGGACCAGGTTGTGGTTCACAGAGATGTAAAGTCCAGTAATGTCTTATTAGACGGCGAGATGAACGGAAGATTAGGAGACTTTGGCCTTGCAAGATTGTATGATCATGGAACCGATCCTCACACTACCCATCTTGTAGGAACAGTTGGTTATCTTGCACCGGAATTTTCCAAAACCAGTAAGGCGACCCCGAGCAGCGACGTTTTCGCATTCGGGGTTTTTATACTTGAAGTTGCTTGTGGGAGGAGACCAATACAGCCACGAGATTCGACCGAGGATCTAGTTTTGGTGGATTGGGTGTTGTCGTGTTGGAATAGAGGGGCGATTCTTGAGACTGTGGATCCCAATTTGGAAAACTATTACGAGGAGGAAGAGATGGAGTTGGTGTTGAAGCTTGGCTTGCTTTGCTCTCAATCAATTCCAACGGCTAGGCCAACCATGCGACAAGTGGTGCAATATTTGGAGGGATATGCACCGGCGCCGGATTTTTCTTCGGTTAATCTGAGTGCCGGTGGCTTAAAATTCGTACATGCTGAAGGTTTTGATGATGTCGCCATGTCGTATTCTTATTCTCTAGAGAAGACACAGTCTCAATCATCGTCTGTTGCAGAATCTCTCCTCTCTGGTGGCCGTTGATTCTGTAGAACTTTCTGGAGATGACGATATTTGTTCGATTGTAATTTTTTTTTTTTTTGGTAGAAATTATCTGCGTCATCTGTGAATCAGAATAATGCCCTCTGGTTTTAAAAATAAAAAAAATAACATTTTATTTTAAAATGTTCCAATTTTTTTATAGTTTGCTTTGTTGCCACGTTGTTTACGTGTTAGATTAGAGATTCTTCCAATTAAAGTGTTTTTAATCAGCAATCTACCCCCTAATGTGACCCCAATCTGTCACTTCTTACGTGGAAAGGTACTTTTATTAGTTGATGGTGAACAATTATTTATTTAGTTAAAAAAAAATCAATTATTTAGTTGAAAGGTGACGCCTCCCCTCATTTTATATATATTTTGAGTAGGACGGTAAATTGAAACGATATACTTAGATCCATAGTCAATCTATTAAAATAATTAGACATCATATCCTTTTAGACCGATTGATGTAGGATCTTGACCCTGGTATCTAATTACATGAATGCAGTCGTTTAAAAAAGAAGAAAGAAAACCGATGTTAGACAGGGAGAAGACTAAATCAACCCAAACGTCCCAAAACAATTCACATGGATTTTATTTTTTTTTTCTTTCACAAATCCTCACCGACTAGTTTAAATAACATTAAACGAAATATCGAGGGAGTGATTTGAATGCACACGGCTCTCAGTCGTGAGTTCACACGGGACTGCCAGTTTTGGTAAAGGCAGATTTAATATGAATCGGATATGAATAAATATCCCTATCTTTGATCAATCCCAAGTCATATTCCCATCACAGTTAATGACCTTGTAAGCTGCCTCATGGCACTTCATCCCAAGTAGCTCACTTGTCTTTTTTGAAGAGAAAATCAATGAAATGTACGATCTTGAACAATTGGCTTAATTAATTGATGGATGCAATATAAATAGAACCAGATTATGGAGACCGTAATAAACCTTTTAAAAAGAAATCACGCTTGCTTAGTCATAACCACGCAGAAGATGAGACCATCACGTTTGGCCCACAAGGTTGAATTCTTTTTATTTTTTTATTTTATGTTGACTAGGCGTGGCAGAAAATGAACATTTCGCATACCTACTTTTCTTGAGAGAGTATCCTCTACTGCCGCTCGTTAAAATACCCTTAACGTACTGCTTGAGTTTAGAGTGCGGAAACATAGATTAAAAAAATCAAATTTAGACGGATGATTTCTACTTTTTCTCCTTCTGCGTGGCACTCAGTGCATTAAGGGTTCTTTAAAGGATCCCAATGGTTCTTTGTCCGTAGATCGTCTGTCATTCGGCTTGATCTTAACCATCCAACTGTAAGGAGATGGTGAGGAGTGAGCATATGTAGAGACTAAAAGATCTCTCAAATAGCTCGTTAGAGAGGAAGAGGATGGAGCTGAATCTTTATGTAAGATACGTACGGTGGTATACTAAAATTCCAAGGTTATGTTTTTCAAGCTTGTGGTGTTGTTTCTCCTTACTAGAACTGTAGCCTCACGAACAGAAGATCCTGGCTTCACCTACAATGGTTTCCGAGGAGCTGACGTGATCCCGGACGGAATAGCTCAGATCACACCCAATGGCCTCCTGATGGTAACCAACACCACCAAGCTGCAGAACGGTCACGTCTTCTACTCGCATCCACTTAACTTCCTGAACCCATCAACTGGTAATGTTCTCTCCTTCTCCACAACTTTTGTCTTCGCAATCGTCCCTCAATATCCCGATATAGGCGGTCATGGAATAGCCTTCGTCATCGCACCCTCGAGAAGTCTTCCAGGAGCTGGGCCAGGCCAATATCTGGGCATCTTTAATGAGACCAACGTTGGTAATTCCTCCAACCATGTTATCGCTGTTGAGATGGACACCATCCAGAACAAGGATTTCAACGATATCAATGAGAACCACATCGGGATCAATATTAACGACATGAAGTCTGTTGAATCGGCCCCGGCGTCTTATTTTACTGATCATGGTCAGTTTGTGAACTTAAGCCTCATCAGTGGGCAACCCATGCAAGTCTGGGTGGAATATAATGGTACAGACATGCAACTTAATGTAACATTAGCTCCGATGAACGTACCTAAACCGGCTATTCCACTCCTGTCTTTGTCCCGCAATCTTTCTCCGATCATCTTAGAGCAGATGTTCGTGGGCTTCTCGGCGTCTCCAGGAGTCTTGCTTACATCCCATTACGTGTTAGGATGGAGCTTTAAGATGAATGGGCAAGCTCAAAAACTCACTCTCTCCCAACTTCCTAAGCTTCCCCGAAGAGGACCCAAAACGAAACCCAGAGTTTTGACGATTGGGTTGCCTGTGATTTGTGCTGCTTTAGTGCTAACGACGATCTTTGGCATTGAGTTTATGGTGAGAAGGAAGAGAAAGTTTGCGGAACTAATGGAAGATTGGGAACTCGACTATGGGCCTCACAGGTTCAAATATAAAGATCTCTACATGGCAACAAAGGGGTTTAGGGACAAGGACCTTCTGGGTACCGGTGGCTTCGGTAGTGTCTATAGAGGTGTATTACCCACCTCCAAGACGGAAGTTGCAGTGAAGAGAGTCTCACATGAATCAAGACAAGGGATGAAGGAATTCGTGGCGGAGATCGTCAGCATCGGTCAACTGTGGCACCGGAACTTAGTACCACTCCTGGGCTATTGCCGGCGTAAGGGAGAGCTCCTTCTGGTTTATGATTTCATGCCCAATGGAAGTCTAGACAAGTTCCTCTATAACCAATCAAAAACCACGCTTAATTGGAGTCAAAGGTTTCGAATCATCAAAGGTGTAGCTTCGGGGCTATTTTATCTGCACGAAGAATGGGAGAAGGTTGTGGTTCACCGAGATGTCAAATCTAGTAATGTCTTATTAGACGGCGAGATGAACGGAAGATTAGGAGACTTTGGCCTTGCAAGATTATATGATCATGGAACCGATCCTCAAACTACCCATGTGGTGGGGACACTTGGTTATCTTGCACCAGAGTTTACCATAACCGGTAAGGCGACACCAAGTAGCGATGTGTTTTCATTTGGGGCTTTTATGCTGGAAGTTGCTTGTGGAAGGAGGCCGATAGAGCCAGGAGCATCGACTGAGGATCTAGTTTTGGTGGATTGGGTGTTCTCGTGTTGGAGTAGAGGGGCAATTATTGAGACTGTGGATCCAAATTTGGATGGTTACGTTGTGGAGGAGATGAAGATGGTATTGGAGCTTGGCTTGCTTTGCTCTCACTCCACTCCGACGGCTAGGCCAAGCATGCGACAAGTTGTGCAGTATTTGGATGGATCAGCTCCTGTACCGGACTTGTCGTTGCTTGGTCTGAATGGCTGTGGCCCGAAATTCGGGAATTTTGAAGGTTTTGATGATGTCGCCATGTCGTATCCTTCTTCTCTAGAGAAGACATCGTTCGTTGCAGAATCCCTACTTTCCGGAGGCCGTTGATTCTGTACAGCTCTCTTCTTCTTCTTCTTCTTCTTCTTCTTCTTGGTGAAGAGCTTTCTTTAGTTTACAATTATCAATCCCGTTGACTCTTTTACCTTTCGAGTTGAAACGCTGTATAAAAACGTCCTTGGAATGTTGAATGTAGGATCCCATCCAAAATTAACCTTGGATTTAATCACTATTTGGTAGGACCAACTAAAGTCATCCTAAGGTAGGACTTACATCAGGGGCCGGCACATCAGCTCCAAAAAGTGTAAGTCACACCCTTTTTGATGCTGATGTGTCTTGTTAGGGTGACTGTAGTTGGTCCTACCAAATCCGAGGCACTTAGCCTGTGCCATAGTACCTGAGTGCATATGAGCCCCCAGTGAAAATGGATTAATTCATTACCAGAAATATGAATAAAAACATAAATCATTTCATTTTATTAAAGAAAAAAAACTCAAATGACTTCATTTCTATTTTTATTTTTTAATCAACAAATTAGTATGAATCTAAATATCTAAATGAGTTCATTTTGAATAAGCATCATTTTATGGCTTAATATGCCATGGGAATTTAAAGTGAAATTAGTTCATTACTGTTGACCTCCAAACACAACCTTAAATTTTTATTTAAAAAAAAAAAAAAAACAATTATTTCTTCCCCTATAGAAATTCACTTTCCTTAATTGGTTATATGGTCACCTAATGTAGTGTAAGCGTGAAAAGGAAATAAAGACTACCCAAAAAAAAAAAAAAAGGAAAGAAAAGACGATCATCATCTTGTTGAGGTGCCTTGAATTCATCTTTAAGAGCCTAGTGAAATGTCGTTTTGATGTTTAAGGTTATTTTTGGGTTTTCCCATTTAATAATTTAGGGCTTTTTTGGGTTACTATAAAAGATAGTTCTTTTATAGGTTTTGTAAAGTTTGTGGGTTTTTGTCAAGATTTCTTTTTGAGAGTTCTTTGGGTTTTTCCTTGCAGTTTTGCCTTTGGGGTTTTTGGGACTCGTTGTTGTGCGTTTTGCAATCTACATTTCTGTTTTAGTGAAGTTTTTGATCGCCTTCGTTCATAGATGTAGACAATCTTATCAAACCACGTTAAATATTGTATTATGATTGTTCTTTGTCATTTACTGTTTTCTCATTTTGTTTTACATACATAACATATTGATGCAGCAGAATAACAAGGAGAAGAACACGTCGTTATCCTTTGTTGGGAAAACCCTAAACTTCACCAAGGAAGAGAAACTCATTTTGAAACTTTTATTAATTAAGAAAACTGAATCACCTTGAAAGCTACAATAATAGATAAAAGAAACCCTAATTCATGTTAGGCACGAAATTATGCTAATTTGGTAAATTTTGCCAAAAATATCAAAATCGAGATAATAACAAAATCAAATCCTATGATCACTAAAAACATCCCAAAACAAACGGGATCTTATTCTGACTTCTAAACTGAAAGTTATAGCGAAAATAAAAGTTACTAAAAATAGCAAAAACGTTGATTTAAAGGCCTTAACAAAGGAATTTGTGTGGAAAATAGTGGTGTTCATGGCAAAGTGATGAGTTTTGATCATTGCAATGATTCCCTTAAGCTCACCAAATTTCACGCAATTCCATCGTCCGGGCTCATGATTTCTACTAATGTATTTTGTCCTTCTTATGTGTAAACTTTTGTCGATCCTTCTATTCAAGAAAAGCTTGTGTTGTCTGTTCTACATCACATACTTGAATATGATCCATGTTTTGTTCCACTATGCTATTTTGTCACAACTTCTTTACTTAAGAGAAAGAACATTAGTTCCATGAGGAATAATATAAGGAAAACCTAAGAGAAATTGAATAATTTTATTAAATAACCTATTCATCTAATACAAAACATATTAATATTCCAAAAACCCTAATCTTCCCAAAAAAATAATATTTATTAAAAATAGTAAAAGAATCTTAATTATTTTAAAACATGTTATTGACATTATTTTACTTACATATAAAATTTTCTAACCAATTGGGATTCAAAAACACACTTTAAAAATACTAAATATAAAATTACTAAAAATAATGTTTAAAAAATTACAATTTGAACCCGAGATGATTTGTTTTAGCTCAAAAATATGGTCCAATAGATTCATGTAGATTGTCCAATTATATTGCTTGTGGAGATGATTGAAACAAGTTCATAGATGTCTGAGGTGACATTCAAATTAAAAATTACGGTCATTTGAATTTATTCCAAAACCTAGGCCTTTTGATTAGGCTTCTTCTTATCTTCACGTGTTAGGAATTCCTTCAAAACTTATTCTACTTCATGCCTAAAGCTTTATAATTACAGGAATGGGTTTTTATTAAAAAATAAAGCTTATATTAATGAGTAAACCCTATAATCAGGCGAAATTCTACTGCCGATCTGAACCATGCTACGGTAGATCTCTTGGATGGCTAATGACTTTAAAAATAATGATACGATTTAATGTATGTGCTAGTATAGTTGAAAGCACCATTACAAAAATTAAGCAAGCAATTTTGTTGGATAGTTTGGGATGATACAATCTGATGATGCATAAAAAGTGCTTCTCAGATGGTTATACGGCAGAGCTATCCCATAAGTGTTTGCACAAACAAAGAGAATGAGAAGGAAGGTCACCGGTGTGGTGTCGGCCGACGCCCCTCCGATGCCTTTGTCAGATCCTTTATTTACAACCGAAATTAGTGTGAAAAATGATTATGTAATTGTTTGCATACCTTAGGATGGAGGCAGGGTGTTTTTTTATAGAGTCTTGGGGGCGCTTGGATAAGGATATTCCCTTTAAATAATTTATTAGGAAAAATATTGTGTTTCCATATTAGTTTGGCTAAAATATGGGGATTGGATTCTCGGTGGGATCAATGGCAATGATATTGGGACATTTCCATAAATAGCTAACAAACTTACTTTATCTGCTTTTATGTTTCGTAAGGTAAGTCATGCTGACCTAAACCCGGGGTCCGAGTTATGGTTGGGTTCGCCAGCTCGAGCCAACTCATAGTACCGAGCTCTTACTTGTGGCCAACCTGACCTAGTATATTTTGTGACTCATCACAATCAAACTATAAATTTAAGGATATGGTCCATCCAACAGGCAGCATATCACTGAAATTGTATGCATCAAATGCAGTAATTGAGGAGATAAGTATTATCATTATCGATGAGACAAAAATGGTTTGATTCACATTCTATGTTCTGATCCCAAAGGATTAGGTACAAACACCTTAGGTCAGTCAAGGTCAATATGGCATAAGGGATCAACACATCAGCGTCAAAAAGTGAAAAGCATCACCAAAAAATGTAAATCACTTTTTCAGCACTGATTTGTCAGCCCCTGATACCATACTAACCTAGGTCATACAGGGGTGGTTGTACCTAGCTGTGTCCTGACTTAAGGATTTTATTAGAATCCCACTTGGTTTAGTTCGATATCCTTAGTGGGAGGGTTAGCTCTCCACTTGTATAATCTATTATGTCAAAATCTTTTCATGAAGAAAAAAATGAACTTTAAGAAAGGCAATGGATAGAGAAGTTTATTTAGTATCTTAGCAATCACTAAGTAAATTAGACCTCTTGTTAATGCAAATGAAACACGAACTACCAAAAAAATCAGTTGAGATTGTCTTTGCCCACGAATGATATTGTGGTGTTCGCCAACACCCCAGTGCTCTAGCGGCTGAGGCATATGTCTTTCATAGAAAGACGCAAGATCTAATCTCTAGAGGGGGATGGGGTGAACAATGCAAAGTGGTGTAGCCTGTTCGGGTTCTCCAGTTCTTGGTTCTAACTGGTTCAAGCTAGTCCCGTTTCAAGCAATGATGAAGGTGCATGTGGTCACCAAAAAAGAAAATATATTGTAGATATGTATACGCCTCCTGAACGGACTCGTATTCTCTACGACACCTCGTGGTGAGCACATGTGAACTAAGACACAAAGGGGGTGGGCTCTGCCAAAAGTGTATGGGCCCCACCCCTTTGTTTCTCGGCTCACCACAAGGCATCGCAGAGGATACAGCCTCCTCTTTAACACCACAAGATTATTTGTGGGTAGGAGTTAATCCACTTGGCATATAAATAAATAAATTCTACCTACTAACTTTCAGGTCCCTTGAGGCATTTACTTACGTTGCAGTTACCCAAATCAAGGTACTACTAACAAGTTTCAGTCCGTTGTAAAGAATACGCCTCCTTTTGAACACCACAAGATTATTTGTGGGCAGGAGTTAATCCACTTGGCATATAAATAAATAAATTCTACCTACCAACTTTCAGGTCCCTTGAGGCATTTACTTATGTTGCAGTTACCCGAATCAATGTACTACAAACAAGCTTCAGTCCGTCGCAGAGGATACAGCCTCCTCCTGAGGCCTGAAATCATCTGCGACACCCCCTCTCAAGGGCCACTCAAAGGGGGAGGGGATCAACTCACTTTTTGTGATGTCACATCACCTCCAAAAAGTGAATTGATCCCCTCCTCTGAGTGACCCTTCAGGGGTGGCGCAGAGGATATCAGCCCTCCTCCTGAACACCACAAGATTATTTGTGGGTAGGAGTTAATCCCCTTGACATATAAATAAATAAATTCTACCTACCGAATTTCATGTCCACATTTACTACGTTGCAGCTACCTGAGTCAAGGCAAATCAAGGTACTACCCACAAGCTTCAGTCCCTTGGAGGCATTTATCATGTTGCAGGTTAAGTCATTATAAAAGTATCAATCCAATTCATTACAAATTTGTGACACCACTTCGGCCTTTGAGAACTGCACAAAGCGGACCCGGACTGCCCGACGATATTACCCATACTCCAGGGATTCAACCCTAGGTCTTTCATGCGAAAGATAGATGCCACAGGTTGCCCTATCCTCTGCGCCCAGGTATTCTGCGATGTGGTACGCTCCAAACACAAATGGGGTGGGGCCCTGCAAAGAGTGTATGGCCCCACCCCCTTTGTGTCTGGGGCATACCACATTGCAAAGCATCTCGGCGCAGAGGATACGAGTCCATGCCACGGACGTTGACCCATTAGGTATTTGGTAGGTCATTATCTTACCACATTTTCTTCTCTATAATGCTTTTTCTATTTGAATCCAATGTTAGTGGTAGTATAAAATGCATCTGAT
This sequence comes from Platanus orientalis, assembly GCA_025762735.1. Taxonomy (NCBI): domain Eukaryota; kingdom Viridiplantae; phylum Streptophyta; class Magnoliopsida; order Proteales; family Platanaceae; genus Platanus; species Platanus orientalis. Next base: position 10,339,029 of record JAOXJP010000003.1, on the reverse strand, counting down.
TAAAATCTTTAATCATAACATGGTCTATGCGGATGTAGATGCAAGAATTCCATCGAGTGCCGGCTTTTATAAGTAATACAACTTACAGCCCCAACTGTCACCCTCGGTGTATCCTCAAGGAGAGGTTATGGACCATCTTCTTCTTTTCTTAAGAGCTAAGCTTGGCAGAAGATGAACCTTTCACATTTGCTCCACAATTAAATTCTTCCTTTCCGATTGGTGACTGGCTAGACACTTGACTTGACCTGCGACGACGTATTGCTTGTTTGCACACAATGATACTGCCGAGAATGGCAATCTTACCCCCCGGCCCCCACACCAAAAAAAAAAAAAAAAAATCGAATGCCAATCTGGGGTTGGTCAAGAGGGAACCCGCCCCATCACCCTGGATTCTGGTGACGGTGCATGACCTTTTCATATATAGGGTCTACAGCGGGGAAGAGGATCATTTCAATAGCTTGTCACTTAATGGATAAACTAAATCTTGATGACATTATAGAGCACAGGTAACAAGAATGCGGTGAGAAACCATGTTTTCCAAGCTTTTGGTGTTATTGCTTCTTACAAGATTTGCAACTTCACGGACAGAAGGTCCTGGTTTCACCTACAATGGTTTCCGAGGGGCTAACATGAGCCTGGACGGCTTAGCCCAGATCACATCGACTGGTCTCCTGATGCTAACCAACACAACCAAGCTGCAGAACGGTCACGCCTTCTATTCGTACCCACTTCACTTCCACAACCCATCAACCCGTAAAGTTCTCTCCTTCTCCACCAATTTCGTCTTTGCCATAGTCTCCCAGCATGCCAACTTAAGCGGTCATGGAATGGCCTTCGTCATCGCTCCCTCGAGAGGGCTCCCAGGAGCTTGGCCAGCCCAATTTCTTGGCCTATTTAACGAGACCAACGTTGGTAATTCCTCCAACCATGTTATCGCAGTTGAGCTCGACACCATTTATAACAAGGAGTTCCAAGATATCAACGATAACCATATAGGTATCAATATCAATGACCTCAAGTCTGTTCAATCAATTCCAGCGTCTTATTTTTCTGTTCAGCATGATCGGTTTGTTAACCTAAGCCTCGTCAGTGGGCAACCTATACAAGTCTGGGTTGAATATAATGATACAAACAAACAGCTTTATGTGACATTAGCTCCGATTAACGTACCTAAACCGACCATCCCGCTCTTGTCTTTGTCCCGTGATCTTTCTTCCATCATCTTAGAGCCCATGTTCGTGGGCTTCTCGTCGTCTACGGGATCCATGATCACATCTCATTACGTGCTTGGATGGAGCTTTAAGATGAACGGGCAAGCTCAAGGACTCACTCTCTCGCAACTTCCTAAGCTTCCTCGAATAGGACCCAAAAAGACACCCAGAGTTTTGACTGTTGGGTTGCCCGTGATTGGCGTTGCTTTACTACTAGGGACGATCTTCGGCATCCAGTTTATGGTGATAAGGAAGAGAAAGTTTGCGGAAGTACTCGAAGATTGGGAACTCGACTATGGGGCTCACAGGTTCAAATATAAAGATCTCTACATTGCGACTAAGGGGTTTAGTGACAAGGAGCTCTTGGGTACCGGTGGCTTTGGTAGGGTCTATAGAGGTGTATTACCCACTTCCAAGATGGAAGTTGCGGTGAAGAGAGTCGCCCATGATTCGAGACAAGGGATGAGGGAATTTGTCGCTGAGATCGTCAGCATCGGTCGACTTCGGCACCGGAATTTAGTACCACTCCTGGGCTATTGCCGGCGTAAAGGAGAGCTCCTTCTCGTCTATGATTTTATGCCCAACGGAAGTCTAGATAAGTTTCTCTTTGACCAGTCAAAGACCGCACTTAATTGGCATCAGAGATTTCGAATTATCAGAGGCGTAGCATCCGGTCTATTTTATTTGCACGAAGAATGGGAGCAGGTCGTGGTTCACAGAGACGTCAAGTCCAGTAATGTTTTATTAGACGGCGAGATGAATGGAAGACTAGGAGACTTTGGTCTTGCAAGATTATATGATCATGGAAGCGATCCTCAGACTACCCATGTGGTGGGGACAATTGGTTATCTTGCACCGGAGTTTACCAGAACTGGTAAGGCGACCCCGAGCAGTGACGTGTTTGCATTTGGGGCTTTTATGCTCGAAGTTGCTTGTGGGAGGAGGCCAATAGATCCACGAGCATCAGCCGAGTATCCTGTTTTGGTGCGTTGGGTGTTGGTGTGTTGGAATAGAGGGATGATTCTTGAGACTGTCGATCAGAATTTAAATGGTTATGTAACGGAGGAGATGGAGTTGGTGTTGAAACTAGGCTTGCTTTGCTCTCACCCCACTCCGACGGCCAGGCCAAGCATGCGACAAGTGGTAGAGTATTTGGAGGGATATGTTCCAGCACCGGAGTTGTCGTCGCTTGGTTCGAGAGCCGGTGCCCTAAAATTCGTGAAAGGTTTTGATGATATCGCCACGTCATATCCGTCTTCTCTAGATACGACATTTGCTCAATCATCGTTGGTTGCAGAGTCCCTCCTTTCAGGAGGCCGCTGATTTTGTCAAAGCTTGTAGATTTTATGCTCTTTGTATGATTATTTAAAAATAAATATCATCTTTGAAGATTGCTAATGTTTTTGTCCAAATTAAATCTTTACTACTTACAAAAGTTTTTTTTTTTTGGGAGAGAGAGAGATGGGGGTTTATGAACCTCTTTATTACCCTGCTTTTTCTATTTTAAACTTTCAATTGCTCACTTAAAGCTTATATGAATGAGTAGGTCTAATCAGGTGACAGCTGGTGTGTCTTTGTGGAGTATCACCTATATAGTATGGACCAAATACCGTTAGATCTCATTAGATTTCCATTGTTAAGCATGTTGGGTGAGAGTATTGCTAGGGTGGGTGACCCCCATAGTCACTTTTCTTTGGATTGCCAAAAAAAAAAAAAATTAAAGGGAATTCCGTATGATAGGTAAAGACAGCACACTTCATCAGCTCGGTTTGGGGATGATATCGTATGCACCACACCCCTGATGGGACCACTTTAGGGGCAGAATCAATTCACTTTTTAGAGGTTTTTGATTCTCCCTCCTTAATGGTCACATCAAGAGTGTGGTGCACTTGATATGGTGCCCTTGGTTTGGCACCATATGTAGTCATCTCGGCACAACAGGACAGCTAGGCATTTATGATCAGCTCGGCATAGATGCTCGGATCGGCAAAATCAGCCTGAGCACCACATGAATGCTCCAAGACACCGACAAAGGTCAACTCGTCACGATTACCAACTCCTTCAACCAGATTGGGAAGAGTAATTATTGTTACAAGTTCCTCGTCGAGGATCAAGCAACATATATCCGGAACTGCCAAATAGCAGGTACCATATCTAGAAATGGCCAATTAGCGGGTTCACATCACCTGCGACGACCCTCTTTGTGAGACGTTGTGAGACGAGACACATCGTGGGTATCATTTCACTTTT
>JAOXJP010000003.1:10299301-10318428 GCA_025762735.1 Platanus orientalis | reverse complement strand
GTCAAGGACACCAGTGACGTCATATGTAATAAAATGGGCGTGAATTAGATGAAATGGGAAATTCCTGCCGATTTTATGACATATGAAGTCTCCTGGTGTCCTCACCACCAAATCCTGGACAGAGATTTATTTCGTAAATACATGTCTTGTTTTGGCAGTTTCCGGTTAATGTATTTTAAGCTGCAATTGCATAGGATTTGCTCTCTCTTTTTGTTTTTTTTTTTTTTCTAATCGCTTAGAAGAGCATAGACAAAAGTGACGTCAGCAATTCTTGTTGTTTATGAATAGTAAACACTGATTATCATTTAAAGGTCATTAACCAACCAAACCAAGTTATACAGAGTTAACGGCCTCCTGAAAGGAGGGACTTTGTAACAGACGGTGATCAAGTCACTGTATCACGTAGAGAAGAAGGAAATGACGCTACCACATCATTAAAACCTTCAACGTCAACAAATTTTAGACAATCGGCAGTCAGACCAAGCAACGACAACTCCGGTACAGGATAATATCCCTCCAAATAATGTACTACTTGTCGCATGCTTGGCCTAGCCGTCGGAGTGGATTGAGAGCAAAGAAGGCTAAGCTTCAACACTAACTCCATCTCCTCTCCCACATAACTCCCCAAATTCGGATCCACAGTCACAAGAATCGCCCCTCTACTCCAGCATGCAAACACCCAATCCACCAAAATTAGTTCCGGCTCTATCGGCCTCCTCCCACAAGCAACTTCGAGCATAAAAGCCCCAAATGCAAACACGTCTGTGCTAGGGGTCGCCTTACCGGTTCTAGTATACTCTGGTGCAAGATAACCAAGTGTTCCCACCACATGGGTAGTTTGGGGATCGGTTCCGTGATCATATAATCTTGCAAGTCCAAAATCTCCTAATCTTCCGTTCAGATCTCCATCTAATAAGATATTGCTGGCCTTGACATCTCTATGAACCACGACCTGCTCCCATTCTTCGTGCAGATAAAATAGCCCGGATGCTATGCCTTTGATGATTCGAAATCTCTGACTCCAATTAAGCGCAGTCTTTGGTTGGTCGAAGAGGAACTCGTCTAGACTTCCATTGGGCATGAAATCATAGACCAGAAGGAGCTCTCTTTTACGACGGCAATAGCCCAGGAGTGGTACTAAGTTCCGGTGACGCAGTTGACCGATACTGACGATCTCGGCGACAAACTCCCTTATCCCTTGTCTCGATTCATTGGAGACTCTCTTCACTGCAACTTTTATTTTAGATGTGGGTAATACACCCCTGTAGACTCTACTGAAACCACCGGTACCCAGAAGCTCTTTTTCGCTGAACCCCTTGGTGGCCATGTAGAGATCTTTATATTTGAACCTGTGAGGTCCATAGTCTAGTTCCCAATCTTCGAGTACTTCCGCAAACTTTCTCTTCCTTCCCACCATAAACTGGATGCCGAAGATCGTGGTAAGCACTAAAGCAACGCCAATCACGGGCAACCCAAAAGTAAAAAATCTGGGTTTCTTTTTGGGTCCTCTTCGAGGAAGCTTAGGAAGTTGCGAGAGAGTGAGTTCTTGAGCTCGCCCGTTCATCTTGAAGCTCCATCCCAACACGTAATGGACTGTGATAACGGAGCCCGTAGACGAGGATAGGCCAACGAACATGTGCTCTAAAATGATCGGAGAAAGATCGCGAGACAAAGATAAGAGCGGGATAGCCGGTTTAGGTATGTCAATCGGAGCTAATGTAACATTAAGTTGCTTGTCTGCACCATTATATTCCACCCAGACTCGCATGGGTTGCCCACTAATAAGGGTTAAGTTCACAAACCGACCTTGGTGATCATTAAAATAAGAAGCGGGAGCAGACTGGACAGACTTCATGTCGTTGATATCGATGCCGATGTGGTTGTCGTTAATATCGTCGAACTCTTTGTTATAAATGGTGTCCAGCTCAACTGCGACGACATGGTTGGACGATTTACCAATAGTTGTCTTGCTAAAGAGGCCCAGATATATGCTTGGCAGAGCTCCTGGGAGCCCTCTCGAGGGAGCGATGACGAAGGCAATTCCATGAGCACCTAAATCTGCATACTCGGGGATGATGGCAAAAATAAAAGTAGTAGAGAAGGAGAAAGCGTCACCGGTCGATGGGTTCAGGAACTGAAATGGATGCGAGTAGAAGGCGTGACTCTTCTCCTGCATGGTGGTGTTGGTTAGCATCAGGAGGCCATTGGGTTTGATCTTGGCTAGGCCGTCCAGGTTCACATCAGCGCCTCGGAAACCATTGTAGGTGAAACCAGGATCTTCTGTTTGTGAGGCTGCAAATCTGGTAAGGAGAAACAACACCACAAGCTTGATAGACATGGTCTCGGAATCTTACTATACCACCGTACTGTTGTTTCTTGTAATCTGTAAAGTCTTAAAGATTTAGCTCCTCCTCCTCTCTAAGAAGTTATTGAAAGGTCTGCTTTCGACTCTGTATATGAAAGTCATGCACCCCCTCTTCTTCTCTAAGAAGTTATTGAAAGGTCTCGCTACCGACTCTGTATATGAAAATTCATGCACCCTCACCCTCTTTCCAGCCCACGAAGGTCAGTCACAGACGTCTTATGGTCACAGAATATTTGTTTCAAATACAGAAATGCTGTCTTACAAGGTACAAATGTACATGTATAGTATTGATTGAGTTCGATACGGGTGTTGTAGACTCGTATCTGACCTGATTGAACAGAGCCCGACACAAATCTGGTTTATACTGTGAATGAACTTTTTTTGTTTTGGTAAAATATTGTGAATGACTGAGGGCAGAAACTTCAACAATGAGAGAGAGAAACTGTCAAAGAAAAACATATAAACACTCCTATGTTGCCATCTAAATCCATAGCTTGTAACATGCTTAGATTTGGCAGTCAGGCCAACTCAAGGGCCCATCAAACCGGCGTGAAATCATTAGAGTGAGACGAAAGGTCAAATTGAAGTCCGCCAACCAAATGTAGGTAACGGTCATCTTCTTCCACGGAATAGTTAAAGACTCTCACAGTGGGAAAAGACGTGTATCGGTGTTCAGTAAATAAAAGAGAGAAGATGGCCCACAGCCCAAACCCGAGTGAGACAAAAGGTCAAATTGAAGGCCGCCAACCAATTGTAGGTAACGGTCATCTTCTTCCACGGAATAGTTAAAGACTCCCAGAGTGGGCAAAAACGTGTATTGGTGTACGTGTATCGGTATATTGACTGAGTCTAAATAAAAAGAAAAGATGGCCCACAGCTTGATGGGACGTGAGTATACCAGGTCAACAGCTGTGGCTTTGCTTACTGCATGCCGTATAAAACACTCGATTGCAAGAAGACAGGATTGGCTACAATACGGCTACTCTACAAATAGGGGCTTGGATTATGTGCAAACGAATCTCGTGCGAACCGTGAAAACGGCACTAGAGGTTTCTGTTCTGTTCTTCTCCTCTCTTCTATTTTTTTTTTTTTTTGCTAAAGAGAAAATTATACTTAGTGCGAGATAAGATATTTTCTGGGGGTGATGGGACACCCCAAAAGTAAATGAACCCCACGCCCTTTTACAAAATAAGATTTTTTTTTTTTTTTCGAGCCTTAGGGAAGACCTTTATCCTCCACTAAGAAAATAATAATAATTATAAAACTTGATAGGTTGTTTAAATCAAAACATTTGCAATGGAGATTGATTACATTAACTTCTTTTGTTCTTTACGGTGAAGAACATACAACCTTAACATCTCAGAAATTAATCTTATTTAGTAACTTTAAAATTTATGCTCAAAATTTATGAACTAAAATGATGTGTAAATGTATGGGAATGAATTATTGAAAAATATATATAATTGGGTTGCACACATTAAATTTTCTTGCGTAAAAATCATGTGTAAATTATCCATTTGGTTTGTTGGATGGTATATTATTTTACGTGGGAGTTTAACTTCTCCACATCTAGGAACCTAAATCAATTAATTACATCTCTTGTATATAGGGAAAGGAGGAAACCTCTGAGTCAAGATACCCATGGATAAAAAACTAAACCAAGAAGACAATTAAATGAATGTGTTTGATTTCATTGATTTTTGGTATATCATAATTTATAAGAAGTAACATATTTCCATATGATTCCTCGTATGGAGTTTATGATATTTGCATGGTTTGAAATATGTAACTATCACCTTGTTGAAAATATTACTCCTTATTGTTCTTACAAACTCTTCTCGATCTTCAAGCCTAGTTGTGTGGAAACTTGAAACTTTAGAGACCTGAGAATTACGGAGGTTCTGTAGAAGTTGATTTGTCAAAAATATGTAAAAGATCACTTTCCATACGTGTAATCTTTTATTTATAAGAAAATATGAGTCTAGGAGTCCATCTAGGTGTCTTTATGCAAATAATTAGTTTTTCCCTAGTTTTGGGAGCTAAAACCTCATATGTAATCCATTTAAAGTTTATCCACTAACATCCACAATTGGAAATGTGTATTCATTTACAAGTGAAATTTGCTAAGCATAACTCTCATAAATTACTTCCTATGAGTAGGATTCTATCCTCATAGGTAAGTTTCAAAAGATGTGATTTTATTGGTGATAAACTTTATCCACAAGTAAATTGAGGTAAGCTTGGAGTAATTGAATTTATCTTAAATTTTTTGTCTTTATCCGCACCAAAAGATTCTTGTTTAAGTCAAATTCCTATTCTTGAAGAAATGAAATACTTTGACTTGACATATGCCACTTCATATATTTTACTTGCATGAATAACTTTGCATATTGGACTGACACATGCCCCCACGAACTTTTGCCATGTGTCAGCTACTGGTAATGAATTTGTAGTGTTTTGTCTTCATTGTGGGGAGTTTATTTGCATAATTATTGGACTAAATGGCATGCTCTGATGGTTTTACCTGTCAAAGTTATTTTACTCTTAGGCCTTATTTTACCTACATACCTAATTTTACTTGCAAGAGTGTTACCATGTGTCTCCTTTACTATGGATGTCAAGAAGCTTGTTTCTTCAATATGGGAGAATTTATTTGCACGAATAAAGTGCCATGTAGCAGTTTGGAGAGTTATACTCACACACAAGTTTTGTGACACATGACTTGCTATGACTTTTTATCACGCACATTAAGTGCACATTGTATCATTTTTTGATTGAACTTTGATTTCGTGTATCTCACAAGTAAAACTTTACTTGTAGGAAAATATCCATGCTAACATGGGTAATCCTTTTTTATGATATCTAACAACCTTTAAGGATGAATTGAACAAAATTCTAGACAAGAGGAGAGATAGAATGTTAGGTTGGAAAGAGAATGAGCCGGTCTATTTGTAGTTCTATTTATATGTTTTGAAGGTAAATTATTAAAGTATGAAGTAATGAATTGGTTCTTTGATAAGAATCTAAGTATGCCAAGGGTTTTGTGAGGGAGGTTGTGGGCTTCAATTTTCGCACGATAGGTAAAATCCTTTAAAAAGAGATTTGTCCATTGAAGAAAACATCCTACATGATTTGAAATTGCCACCATCCTTTTTAAAGATGTGGATGAACATCAATTTTTAAAATGGTTTGAAATGTTTGATTCCATGTTGAATCGGTCAACTCTCAGAGACTCCTAGGTAAGTGGTTCGATTATGAGTTAGGAAGGTATTAGGCATCTCACCTCATCCGCTTTTGTGGTTCCCTACCTTAAGTCTGTTATAGTCTAATGACCCACTTAATTTATTGATCTACTCATCTCACTCATTGCCTTTTATCTCATTTCATTTGAACTGGGAATCCATATATCATTTCTGCCAAAATTTTGACAGCATAACAGCTGTAATATAGACCCCTAGGGATGAATAGTGATCCTCATGTCAGTTTTAAATCACCTAATAAACCACAATTTAAAAAAATACACCACATACATATCATTCATCCATAACATCATTATTATCCACTTGACAAACCCGTTCCCATCATTAAAGAACATGCGACCAAATAAACTGAATCTACACATGTAGGGGTTTGAATAGAATTCACAAATTTCCATTATGTTGAATCATTTGCATATCATGTTATTAGAGTGAACAAACAACATAAGAAGAATAAGTAAGGGGATATACCTTCTACCATTATCCCATTTGACCGAAAGCCCAAGATAGGTTAGTTCTCAACAATATCATTCATTGGCATAAAAGATTTAAATAAACAGAGTATGACATAAACAATAACAGAGTAAGTTCATCATAATCAGTGTGAATTTGTTCTAAGTTGAACCCAAAGAACGAGGTCATCTTCAAACTTCAAGAGATATACCAAACGCAAGAACATAATGAAGGCTGAAAATGAAATTTAAATGTATTTAAAAATATTTGCTTCATAACTCACCATTTTTTTCATAAAAAATAAATGGGACTAAATAAATCTCAATTAATAAATGAGGGAGAACTGCATAACTTAACAAAACATCAACTATTTTAAAGAAGATGTCTGAAGCACTTTTGCAAAGAAGAATATTATGTCATAATAAACAAATTCAGCACAAGGGGACTTTACAAGATGGATAAGTCCAAATAACAATGATCCTTGGTTAATGAATGTTAATAAATTCAGGGTTTGACTTATATTTGAATGCAAAAAAATACAATCAACATAAGTTGTTGAGGTAAGAGCTTTTTCTCTCTTCCCTTTTTTTTTATCTCTTCCTTTTATCCTCAATCTTCTAATCCTTCAATCCTTCTATGTTATCTTCCTCAACCCTGTACTGTTTTCAGTTTAGTCCCAAAATCTTACCTATCACACCCATAAACCAGCCAATCGTTCCATCCCATAACAGTCCTAGGATCACCCATTATCATTCCCTATCCTATTTCCTCTTAAATCCATCTTATGTCTCCTTATTAGCCCTAATTAATCCTACTGTTTACCCATAAAATCAGTTTCATTCTCTACTAGTAACAACCCCCAATTCCTCTCTGACCTGACCCATCTTTTGCCCCAAACCAGTCCCTTTATCTCAGTCTAGACATCATACCATTCTGGTTTGATGTGATCTCTAACAGCCCTCTGTTTCACTCCAACATAACTTGTTGTTTTCCCATGTTTAAGCCCACGCGAAAAACAAAATTGTTCCCTCTTTACCCACCGTTCTTCTTCTTTAACAGTCTTATACAGAAATAGAAGTCCAAATCATTTAACAACACTACTACCCAAAGATGCCATAAAAAATGTCTTTACAAGATGTTCCATCATGTGTAAATCTGAAACAAAGTTCTCATGTTGACCCTACATTCGGCAACTTTGATATTGTTCTTAAAAGATAAGGAAGATAAATGAAGTAATAAAATCTCTAAGAACAACAGTTCCTTGAGATCTCATGCATAAATCCTTTATCAGCATTATCATTCCTCAATGGTTCTTCCCAAAAAAAAAAAAAAAAAAAAAGGAAACACTATCACAACAATGAACAAAGCTCAACCATATGTTTAAACCATTCACTGGTCACAAAACTTTTGGGGTAGTGATGAACTAAAACCTCAATTTTCCAGCAAAAACGATAATATGAAAGAATAAATGAAATACTATCACGTCACCAATACCAAAAAAAAAAAAAAAATTGCCTAAAGTTTATCATCCCTAGATACATCAGGAAACAAAATGACAACTAGACAATCATATTTGAATGAATGGAAGGAAGACTTAGAGGATACTATGTGGGAAAATTGCTTCTTTGCTTAGTGAAGTGAGATACTGATGTGCTGAAACCATGAAGAAGTCAAGCCAATTTAAAACAAAAATTCACAAGTAATGGGATATACTAAATATATAGATTAGTTTTCGTTTAAAATGATATCCAAAAAAAAAATGAAAGCTATGGCCATTAGGTCAATAAGAACTACTGATTTAGTGCAACCTATTAAAAACAAAAATTTAAGAATCACAAAAGGCAACATTAGAAACTATGCTGAGTTTTTTTTTTCCCTTTAATTCCATAAATTTGTATCTCAGTCAGCAGTTTTCCAATTCAGCAATCCCATGAACTCCCATTCTTCCCTTAATATCTCATATCTCTAAACAAACCAAACTTAATAGCTCTATGATTGTTAAAAGAAGAAAATAGTTCATTATTGTTCATGAGAAAAACTTCAAATCAAACAACATCCAAAATTTTCAAATTGAAAATCTAACAAAAAAAATTTAAAAAAAAAACAATGTGTATTCACAAATGAGTGAAAATAGAAATAATACCTAAAGATCTCTTGAAAAAAGAGACTAACCTACATCTTTTGTAGCACACGATGTAAGATCCTCTTCTTGAGTCTTTTAGCAGCTATGTTTCTCCTCTTATGTCTTCTTATCAGCAGAATAGAGTAGAGAGAATGGAGTTTTTCTTCCCCCCCTATCTGGGATTCGTTGGGGTTTTATAGGAAAAAAAATTCAAAAGACGGTGTCCACGCAGAGGGATCTCTAAGGCAAGAAGAGACATTAGCTGTGGATTTAAGAATGGAAATAGAGAGGGGGACCAAACCACAAACCATGGGTTCTGTGTTTTTCACTAAAATGGGAATCGAGACAATCGAGGTCTGTTAAAGAGGAAATCCCGTCTGTGAAGAGAGAGAGTAAGTGAGGGACTGAAGGTCATACCTTGCAGTTGGCCTGGGATGTGCAATCACCATCAACCCACTCTGGTGGTGTGGAGATCAAGGTTTGTTGGTGATTATAGAGGTGGGTGGAAGTTGGGGGCATAAGAAAAGGGTTTGACTGGTCATTGCTTACAGGAGGTTCAGGCGAGAGATTATAAGAGAATGGCCCCTATTATATGCTCTATGACTCCCATTTGAATGCCTGGGTTCTGCTTTGGGGGTCTTGTGGAATCTATGTCAACCAGCCAATCGAGGTTTGCGATAACCTGGGGAGGTCAAAGCATGGGGTGGGATCAAGGTTCCAAGGGTCTGAGAAATGGGAATTGGGGTTTGGGGAGTTTTATTAATAAGGAAAGCATGGGGGGGGCTTAGGTTAAGAGAGGGGCTGCAAGAAGGGTTTACTCAAAAGAGAGGGGGCAGAGGCGACACACCCGTGAGGAGAGAGAGATAGAGAGTGTCAAGAGAGAGCAGCAAAGAGAGAGAGAAAAAGAGGCGGGAGGAGAGAGGGCCTGAGTAGAAGAGAGAGAGAGGGTGCAGGAGAGAGAGGGAGTGTGTAGAAGAGAGTGAGAATGAATCGAGGAGAGAGAGAGAGAGGGGATAGAGATAGCAGTAGGGAAATTGAGAGATGAATTGAGGAGAGAGAGAGGAGGGAGAGAGAAACAGAGGCGGGAGGAGAGAGAGAGGGTGTCAAGGATTGAGTAGTAGAGAGAGAAAGAGAGAAAGAGAAAGAGAGAGAGAGGAGAGGGGAATCGGTGGGGGAGAAGAGAGAGAGAGAAAAAAAAAAAAGGTTACTTGATCCACTGTGTAGGAGGATCGTCCAGGAAAAAGGAATAAAAAAGAAAAGAAAATGAAGAACAAGAAAAAGAAAAGGAAAAAAATAGAATAAGAAAAGAAAGAAAGAAAGAAAGAAAGAAGAAAAAGAAAAATAATAAAATAATAAAACAAAATAAAATGATAATAACAATAATAACAATAAATAAAATAAATAGAGGGGAGCTACAATGTGTCCATTTATGTCCCTATACACAAAAAAGATAAAATAAATGGTGTTCATAGGGTTAAAACCATAAACATTTGTTCCTTATTTAGAAAGAGGCGTCAAAACCATCATGTGTCAGCTTGTGGCGTTGAGGAACAAACTGTTTTGGGTGTAGGTTCTCTTCTAAAAAAAATAATAAAAATAAAATAATATAATAATTAATGAAGCAAAAAAAAATAATAGTAATAATAATAAGATGATAAAGGGACATTGGGTGGATTTGATAGATTGGAATTGGCTGGATTATAAGGAAATGTTGGGGATCGCTCTGCCCATTTGCTAACTTGAAGAGAAATGCCAAAAATTGGAAACCAAACCAAAATTAAGTGCTTACACAGGCGATCTTAGATACTTTATGGCAACGACAACTTCACCTTCAAGGATGATGTTCTTTAAGTCCAGTGGAGTGGCCAATGTGAGACCTTCTAAGACAACATTAATATATGTTTCTTCAGGTGAGGAGGATCTCGTTCTTAAGGAATAAGCTATCACAAAATTTCGGGAGGACTGCGAACAATAGTCCTAACTCTTGAGTTGTTTGCTTTGTAGGCTCAATCAAAATTTATATTGAAAAATACATTTGAAGGCAAACACCAAACAACAATAGAGGTTAAAGAAACTTGGAGTGGGAGTTGGGCCTCCAACTTATGTCGACTCCTAAAATATTTTAAAAACATGGAATAAGATATCTTTAAAATTTGGAGGATCATTGTCAAAAATAATTTTATTCCTATCAATCCAATGTAAGATATTTTGGTATCTAAAACTACAACATAATCATGTTTTTTGATAAAGAAATACATAGAAAACTAAATAGAACTTACCTGTCATTGGAATTCCTCGAAAGCCTTGTAATTGTCATGTATTATCTTCTATTCTCTACTACTCTTCTACAATCCAATGATATGATAACTTGTTGCAATCAACGTAGTAATAATAGGGATCAAGACCTCTTTGAATAGAGTTGGAAGAGTCACCAATCACATCCCTTCTTTCTCTTTACGCATCTCTTTGTTTTGAAGAGATGCAACTGTTACAGAGAGAGAATGTGTCATTTAGGAAAAGACATGTTCTTTAGAAAGAAATAATTCTTAAAAAACTCTTCAGTCTTTTAAACTCATCAAAACACATAAATACTGATACGGTACTACAATGTGTACTTAGCTCTATATACACCATATGATCACAACATTAATGGGCTTATCCGGTCTGCTCATACTAAATATAGGATTTTGATCTATGTAAGCCAATATTATGAGATTAAAAATCTTACATCCAAATCATCTAACAGAAAATAACAATATATTCAAGGTCTCTTAGGTCTTTTAGACTAATAGTAGTCACGTCAATCTCAGATTTAAACCGGTCATAGATAAAATTTGAGTAATGAGGCTAGTTCTAAGGGGAAGGTAGGATCCAAACTAAAGCCTTTCAAGGCTTAGGCTAATAATTAGGCATGAAGTGTGGTTTCGTTATGCTTAAAGCATCTTAGACATAAGGTGTTTATTGGATTTTTTTTTAAGTTTAAGTTGTCATTTGTAGGGACAATGTTTCTACAAGCTTTCCTAAGGAGAGTTTTGATTTTTAGTGAGATTTTGAGTCCCCAAATTAACGAGTTTGAAGGAGGGGTGGGGGTTGGATTATAGGAAATGGTAATTGAGTAGGATAATTTAACAGTGAATTGGCTTTTTGGATTTGGTAACTAAATCCAATTGTCATTTGAGATGACCATAAAAGAGGGATAGCTTTAATGGCTTCTCTCTCAGTTTTTGAAATGATGTTTCGATGGTTTTTAGATGCCAATTCTGTGGTTGGGGTTTGTTATTTCAACTATGCTGTTTATGTTACAATGGCTTGGTTTTAGAGTGATTAATTTTGAGTTTGGCAGGTTAAGATTCCAGAAGTCTTTTCATATTTTTGTTTTCCTTTTTAGAGAATCTCACACCCCTTAATAACGATTTTCTAGCCCCATGAGCTTGAGGGATGGCCTTTAGCATGGAGGAAGCCAATGTTAGAAAGTCGAATGGTATAATTAATTTGGCCTAGAAATAGTCTAAGTAATTGAGGATTTTCCAAGTTAGCTTTGCGAGAAGGGTTAAGTTCAAATGGTGAAGATCATGGAGACCTAAACCACCTTCAATTTTAACTTTGCAGATTTCTTTCCAACACAACCAGTTTTTATACGCTTATTTAGTTGATGAAGACCACTAATTTTTTTTTTTTTTTTTTTTTTTTTTTATTGGGAGCTATTTGATTTGGTGTTTTTTTTTTGCTTTAGTAAGAAACAAGACATGGAATATTGAGGGATAAGAGGTGTAACTGTAAAGATTTACAAGGAATTTCTTTACTTGCTTGGTTGAGAAGGTTACTTTTCCAAACTTGTATTCTATACAAGATTCTTTTGTTAATGTAAGGGAATATTAGATCATTTTTTGTTTTTTGTTTTTGTTTTTGTTTTTCTTTTGCCTATGAAGGAGGTAAGACCTAAATATTTGGATAGACAGAGGGAATGTGTTCTTTCTATTGTGTTCAAAATTAAGAATTTTAGCCTCTGAAAAGTGTTGTTATTAAAGATAATTTCAGATATATCTAGGTTTTCGTTTTGGCCTAAGGTTGTTTTGTGTGCTTCTGGGAAATAGTTTAAATTTTTTTTTTTTTTTTGGAGATTCTAGAAAAAGAAAATATAATTATCATCTTTAATGAAAATGTGCGTAAGAGAGGGGATGTTCCTGATTATTCTAATGCCAACAATTTTGTTTTGGCCATCTAAGGGAGTTTAAGTGTGTTGAGAAACCTTCGGCACAAAAGATTTATGGGAAATGGGGAGAGGCATCCCCTTGTCTAATCCCTCTAGATGGGGAAAAAGAGTTGATCCCCTTGTCAAAGCATCTATTCCCTTTTTTTTTTTTTTTTTTTATAGTTGAGTGTCTTAAATGCAAATTTATTATGTAACTATATGAAATAAGTGTTTAGAGAAACCTTCAGCACAGATGATTCTTGGCAAATAATCATCTGTAGCAAATTTTTCTGTAGTTTTTTGTTGCATAAATAAAAAGATCACAAAAAGACAAAAGTCCCATATGAAAAGACAAAACAACCCATGTTCAAAATGTTGAAATATGTTAAGTATATTAACTCTAACCTCTTCAACAACCTTAAGGTTTTAGGAGGGATGGTTAATTGCTTTATTTAAGAAAAAAGACAAATATATATGTTTTTTGTCCATGCTACAAAAAGCTATGGAAAAAAAGTGCTATAGTTGATCATTCCTCATGATTTTTAGGAATGGTGAGAGGGATCCCCTTGTCTAATCCCTCTAGATGGGGAAAAAGAGGCGATCCCCTTCCCAGAGCAGTGTCTTAAATGCAAATTTATATATAACTATATGAATAGCTCGTAACTTAAAATCTCCTCATGTAGAACGTTCCTCTAGGCATGACCTTATTATTTCTTAAGGTAATAACTTCCCTATCCAATCCTACTTCTTAAACTCAACTTTTTCTCTCAATAAGATTTTGAGAAATAATGGGTAATTAATACAAGTGCAGTGGTAATACTCCCCTTAAGATTGTCTATCGAAACCCAATTGCAAAATTGTGTATAATCATCTCTTCAAATCTTAGTATGACCCAAACACTGGATTTTAGTTGTTAGAAGTTATAGAACTTTGTTAGCTTCCTTCTAACTATAGAAGATCGAATTGAATGGGAGCGTTTTTCATGAAATATTTGTTTATATGGACACGCATCAGAGGTTGAAGATTTGTCATTTTGGATGTTCCGACGATAGCAAAATCTTAAGAAGTGAACAATGAGTTTAGTGGATAAGATTCTTTTTAAGGATTTTTAAGGTATTATTTAATAATTTTTTTTGCATTGTTCCTATATCATTTTTTTTATTGACTCATAGATGACGATTTATCTTGCAAGTCATCCGGCAAAGCGGACTCATTTGATTTCCAAATTCATTAAATGGTATAGTATTTGATCCTCAATGGCGGTCATTGAATTATCATTGTATTGTTTCTTACACTAGATCATGGTTTTTTTATATATTGTACTTCTATGAGAAATTGTTAATTATCCTCACGTAATTTTTTTTTTTTATTTCTCTTCTTGAAATACAGTATTATTAAAATGAGGAGACGTATTACCGAAAAATAAAAAACAATGGGGAGACGATTCAATCATCAATAAGTTGAAACGTGTGAGTGATATTGTGGGATTTGGCATTTACGGTAATGTTGCAAATAATTTTCCTTTTTTTTTTTTTTTAAATGTTTCAAATATTGTGTTAAATTTTATCTCTCCCTTCCAAAAAAAATTGTGTTACTATAAAAAAAAAGCCTTCCAATCACCAGTAAGTTAAAAGACGACTCCCTATCTCTCTTTCTCTCACTCCTTAATATTCTTTGGAAAATGAGTTTTGTATGAACCCAGGATCGATCACTGTGTAGACAAAACAGCTTAGAATTCCTAGTTCTATACACTTCTCATATCTGCCAGCTCAAAATGGGTCCTCTTGTTTCTCTATCTATCCTCCTTTAATGTGGAAAGTTTTAGCGCATTGGCCCTTTACCATGTACCAGATAAAACGTTCCATATTTATTTTAAAGCATTTAAGTAAATTTAAGGGAAATTATATGTATGAAAAAAAAAAAAAAAATACAATAGATGATGGGCATGTGCTGAAATGGAGAAAGACACCACACACACGGCTATAATCCAAAGGGTCCCCATTGGATGAATGCTTTAGATCTACATGAAACCCCCACGTGATTATATATATAAAAAAAAACCCTTAATCTTTAAGGCTCAAGTCATCTTCAGTGTGAATGGGAAAATACCTTGCCAATATTTACTCAGCACACGTGCGACATGATGCATGACAAAGGGTACTTTGATAAATGCACAGTTATGTATTTAACACTTTGATTTGATCCATCATCCATGTGAATCACATTTATGGAGACATCCGTTGTCAAGCATTGTGTCACTTATTGATTGGTACAATTTGTTACCTTTACATTTAGATTTGAGATGAATCAAACCCAAATTAAACACTAGGCTTCAAAGCCTGCAATGTCATAATAGACTTTTTTTGTCCATGTATAAAGTTGTATTTTTGAAGATTTAAAAAGGAATCATCTGTTTTCTAATTTTGTATTATCACCTATTGTTTGAAATGCCAAAAAACAAAACAAAACAAAATAACAATTTTTTTTTTTTTTAAATTGGCATAGAATTCCATCCAAAAGATAAAACAGGGAACTTTTGTTTTCATTTTTTCCCACTTTACTTCAATTATACATAAGCTTCACTCTCCAGCCTTTATCCAACAATAGCCACCAATAAGCACCATTCAATGAATTATAGGCAATGATCAATATGAAAGTACACCTTTCGTTATATAACTAATAAACATGGATACTATAACATGTGGTTGGCCTTAATTGAACTGTCTTTGTACGTATGAGGAGAAATATAGTCGTTCTACTCATCGTAGGTTCACCATGCCCAATCAAGGTTTTGATTATCACATTATAAAATTAGGTTATTGATTATGATCATACTTAATTCTTCAATTAGTTATTCAAGCACAACATTTGATCCCTACTAATTACTTCGGTGGACCATATCCTGAAATTTACAATATGATTGTATCATCCCAACCAACTCAACAAAACCGCTTGGTTAAGAATGATGATTGCAAGTAAAGCAAGGTACACTTATATCATATCATTATCATTAGGATCATGGTCATCTAAGAGAACTGTTGTTGAATAGTTTTGATTGGCTGAAAATTTTCATAGAGTGAATAATTGTTATATTATCTGATCATTCATAAAAGCTTTAGCTGACTATACAACCAGCAACTAAAAGAAGTACATTTCCACATAGGAAGTAATAATCAAGTTTAGAAACTTAAAAGTTTCTACATTGAGCAGTAGTACATATGGTGTCATTTTGTTCCAAAGTTGAAAATTATTATTATTGGTGCTTTAGATTCAGTTCAACCTTATGGCATCAAGAGGAGCCTTTAAGGTTACGGATGGGGTTTTAATTTTCATGAAGTATAAGAATGGTGAAACATCAATATATTATTAGAAAATTCAGTTATAGGTGGAGCAACTATAATTAATCCTAATTAGTCAAGTATAGATTACATAATTGTATTAGAAAATTCTACAAAAATAAATGAATAACAATACAATACACTATAGCAAGAGTGTCATATAAAAAATGATGTACTAGAATGTATGAATGTATGTTATTAGAATTGAAAAGGTGCATAAAATTACAAGCAGGTTTGCCTAATGTCTCTAGGTTAAGATTGTGAATATAACATTTTATAGTCAAATGATCACCATCTACAATGATTGAATTTATGAAACTTGAGGAGGCATGGACAGAGAAGATGGTTAACCATTCTACATGAACAGTCTTTGATTGTCTAGCATAGGTTCAAGTACAAAGTACAGAAAAGTTAAAATTGGACTGTCTAAGAAATACAACTGTAGAGTAAAAGAAAGGAGTCAAGGCTATAAGCTGTAGGATCTAATTGCACATAGAGTTCATTATTGAGGATGCAGTGTTTGGCCTGAAATCCTCTACGCCACCCCCCTTGATTCCCCCCCCCCCCCCCTTGTGTGGCCATTGAGTGGCTCACAAGGGGGGTGGCGTAGAGGATATCATCCTACATTGTCTAGAAACTAGGGATCAGGGAAATTTGCATAAACAAGTTTATGTAGAAAACAATATAGGTGAATGTTTCATACATGTGGAGCTAGATAAGATAGAAAATCATATTGAACATGATAGTCTACAAGGAAGAAAATGTTTTGTGATGACAAAATGTCTGTAGTGTTTATGAATTATAAATTGACATGTGTTGAGTTGGGGGTTAAAAATGTCCAAAAAAGTATTCAGATGAAAAAGTAGGTGTCCAAAAAGAGATATCAAATTCAAAAACACATCATCTATCAATCAATGGCACACAAATAGAGGTCTGTGTTAACACAGACAATCATTCTCCATTCTACAAACATCCCATGAGCAACCATCTAGTTTTAGCCATAAGCAATAGGGGAACTTGGATAACTTCACTAAAGACCTGGAAAACTTACAGCTAATCTAGTATGGCTTTAAAGACATAGTTTCCCTAACTTTAGATGCTGGCAGTTGAGATTCATCTAGTTTTGGAGGTACTCTCAAGTTTAATGTTTGTAATAAATGATGATTGCGATGATGGAAGAGATTGAATCCCTTTACAAAAGAATACTTGGAAGCTGGTAGATAGATCCAAGGGAAACAATGTCATTGGTTGCAAGTGGGTTTATAGAAAAAGGGAAGCAAAAAATATATTAAAAAAGTATATGAATTAAAAGTTTAGTTGGTAACAAAGGTTACACATAAGAGGGAGTTGATTTCATTAGAAAACATAATAGGCTAGTTTGTATAACACACACACACACAGACTAAGGTTGTATTTGGATCACAATGTTATGGATCTCTCGATTAGATTGTGCTTGTCTTTTGGCTAGGGTTTGAGATCAAAGCTCAATCTCTTTAACAGGAGATGAATGATAGATTCGTGTCAAGGGAAAAATCGTATCTCATCTCTTCCACTCTTCTCTAATGGCGAACATCAAGGAACTTCAATGGTTAATAATAAAATTCCTACACCCACACCCCCACACTTGTGCACCCACTTCTCCATGGAATGTGATGAAGATTAACTCTAAATTCCTACGACCATGCGGAACACCAAAAGGGGATTTGTTGCCCAAATTGGAGATCAACTCAAGTTGCAACATTGGTTTGGATAAGATTGATTTAGGGAAATGCAAGGAGAAGGGGATTTGGAGAAATCAAGTTATAGACTTTGAGATTAATGCTTTTAACATATGCCAGATATGCTAGCTAGTCTGCTCATTAGGAGGATTTGGGAGTGTGATCATTGTGTGAGGAGCAAGTTTGCTACCCAACCCTAACCTGACGATCAATTTCAATGACACCACCAAAAGAGTACATAGCGAGAAAATAGATTACATGGAGAGAGAGAGAGAGAGATACCATACCTTTTCCCTTTTCTGAACAATGATTGCTAGAACAAAATCGTGTGTATGTCTTCGCTAATGGAGGAGAGTTTTGTGTATTCTTCTCAACCCTTGAATTTTGTTTGGTTTGTCAAGAAAAAAAAAAAGAAGATGAAAATGGGAAGAGATAAAGGAAAGGTTATATTTTGTAGGTCTAAAGAGGAAATCACTTTAAAATAAATAACATGAATTTTACTTACCAACGCCGTTTTTTATTGGTTTACAATCATGCGATCTAGATCGAGCTTTTCAACTCTATCGAAAAAGGGGCTAAAATCCTATCCAAATCAAAAGATTGTATGTTGGATTGCATACCAAAACACATCGCTTTTGTGCTCCGAATGCAATTTAGGATCCCTTGCCAAAGACTGTCTAATTGAATGTGTAGATTGAACAAGAGTATTGGGAAAGTGTTTGAATTCAACTTGAGATGCAACTAGGGTGTGCAACATGGAGAAAAATCCATGTAACCCATTTCGACCTGATTCAGGTTTGATCATACCTATGTGTTGAATTAGGTTTTTTGTGGGGTTATATTGGATTTCTTGGGATTTATGCCACTGCACTTTTATTGTAATATCTTGTTTTTTAATTCATAATAAGACTTTTTCTTCATTTTTGGCCGTGAACTTAAGCTTCAAGCTGAATCACGTTAATCATCTATGTGTTTTTGTGTGATTGCTCTTTTCACTTTTTTCTTTCTTTTTGTTTTACTTGCATACAAACTCCAAACTCAGGGTTTCCACACAACAAAGAAATTGGGTCTCTATAAGCATATAATAGGGTGCATGAAGCTTTGAGTAGAAATACTTTATATAACTTATATTCTCAAATGGTGAAGAAAAGACATGTTACCCCTTGACTAAACGAAAGAGCCTAACTCCGTTAATAATTTTTTTTTTTTTTTCGGTTCTGTTTTATTTTTTATTTGCGTTTAGAATGTTGTCTATGTTGTGAGGTTGCTTCGAGAGGTTGGGAACAAACTCTTAAACCAAAGAATTCTGTACTTTATTATTATTATTTTTGGTCGAAAACTACTAAAAGAGGGACAACAAAAACTAAACCAGATCCTCTCCTGCCACAAAAAGTAAACTGTTGGGTTAATGTCTTGTATTCAACTCGATATATAACCCGAGATGATGATCCTCTCCTGGTATCATGTTATGTGCAAACCTAGATCTATGATTGTATGCAACAAACAAGAAGAGAGAAATCAAACCAGAAAGCAATGACACCACAAGAGCAAAATGATTTACGTGGTTTGGCTTTGAAGCCTACATCCACGGGCGAAAACGAAGAAGAGCTTTCATTATGATTGAAGAGCAGAGATTACAATGAACAGTGCAATGGCACAGAAATCGAGCCAACCCTAAATAT
>JAOXJP010000003.1:10288794-10299201 GCA_025762735.1 Platanus orientalis | reverse complement strand
GCATGTGATATGTATAAAAGTAACTTTAAGCTGTCTGATTGCCATGACAAGTTGGTTTTTTCATGTTTTTCTTATGATTCTTTTCTTTCCTTTTTGTTGTGGGATTTTATTTTCTATTCTTTTCTACCCAATTCATGGCAACTAGACTGGGCAAAAGAGAAATTTATCAGATCAGACCAAAGGTTTGTGGAAATTACCAAATAGTGGGGTAAATTAAAACCTTATCCAAAATGGACTTCCAAAATGTATAATTATAAAAGAATGGACAGTTAAATTGTAGTTATAATTTTTTTTTCGTTCTTTTTTTTATTAACCGTGATTAGTTGTCAAATTTGTTAAATGAACCGATTTAACAAAAAAGTTCATTTGACAAAAAATCATCAACGAGAAGTAGAAAAGCCCATCGACTATCTTCATCTTTGTCTTGTTCACTCTCACTTGTTCCTCTGTCGCCATTATCGTCTCAAGAAGTGCATGCATCTTTCTCCTTCAATGTCTCTACTTGAGTCGATCTTGACCAACTCGCCTACCAGTTAAAACATGCCAGGCAGCAAACACCACCACCATAGCAGAGACCCACGTAGCAGTCCCCGACTTAGATGATGCAATGGCAACATTCAAGGATTATCAATCCCTCTTCATTCCATTGCTATTGTTTCCAGTGCCACAATGCGTGAAACGCCATTGGCCAAGGGAAGTTGGTAGGAAATCATAGCAAATTCTAAGGAAAAGAAAAGTGGAGATAAACACTTTCATTCTATAGAAAGAGAAACCACTAATGTAATTGATGATGATGTATTTGGCTCGAGGCAATAACCCGAATGACCCAACCAACCTGGACCATTCACAAACAAGCCACTATCACCAGTTTGATAGGCGAATTCAACATGTGTCATAAGTACCGTCCGAGAAAAAGAAACGTCACGAGGGACATACGTTGACTAACCAGTAAGAATGTCCAAAGCCATCACAAATCAAGTCCCATAGACACCAACTGAGCACTAGATATTAGCCCGAACATGAGATTACTGAACGAGTCCATGCCTCCGACTGACCATTATTGAGTGGCGAAGCAATCGAGAGCTAAGGCAAACATTATTCCGCCACGTGGGATCCACATCCATGTTTTCCCTAACTTACTTAAGGAATATTCCTAAAAAGATCACATCATCATCAGGGGTCCATGTCAACGATCTCGTAACCTAAGAGGCGTACACCTATAAAAGGATGGTGAGAGGACCACGAAAAAGGTATGCAAGAAATTAACTTGATAGCCAAAAAGAAAACTGAAAAACTGACTTGATCATGGAGGGGTGGAGGAAAGCGCCACACTGATGCCCCTTTCCACCTATTTTGCAGGCGGACTTGAACCGAAGCATTTAGACGAGAGCAGCAAGGGGATAATCGAATTTTGACATCATCAGTTAGTGTTGTCTATGGGAACATAATACAGTTTTTGACAAAACAAATGTTACATAGTCGATACTCCTTCCAAAACAATGAAAGCTCGATGGAACGCCACATCAACGAATAACCGAGGTGGAAGAGATGCGAAAACAACCAAGATTGTTGCCTTAGAGTAGCAAGTGAGGAGCCTGAACCAAAATATTCAACGGATTGCACAACAAAACCAGGGTCTAACCCAAAGACTAGCCGCATAGGAAGAGCATCGATTTTTTGATGATGAGGAGCGGTAGGGAGAAGGTTACCCAAAGTATGAGGGCCGGCGAGAAGATGTACGGGAAAAACAAGTAGAAAGTCATAGTCTTGTTAGCTCCCCACCCTCAAAGCCTGGGGGTACAGACGCCGGAGGTGCAGTATCCGAGCAAGATGAACGGATGCAGAGAATGCATAGTCAATTAAATGTTATGATAAAGGTGACGAGGGGAAGGACTCCCACCATTGTTGAAGCCTTGATCTAGAAAATTGATCTCCCTTTCTCCCCAGCGATTATGACCTACCCCCTCCCATAGAAATTCAAAATCCCTTAGATGAAGATGTTTGAAGGGAGCCAAGATCCCTTCGATCATCTCGAAATGTACAAAACCTTGATGCTCCTACACAATTACTCCGACAGGATCATGTGCAGGGCTTTTTTGATAACTTTGAAAGGCTCAACATGGAAGTGGTTCACCAGCCTACACCCAAGCAACATTAACTCTTTCACGAAGTTGAGCAAAGTTATTCGCCAACCATTTCATTGGAGGAAGGTGCTATCGAAAACCTACTACATACATGCTCAACATCAAGCAATTGAAAGGGGAGTCATTGAGGGACTATGTTTCCAAGTTCAATAAGGAGGTGTTGCAGGTAGACGACGCAGATGACAAGGTAGTGCTAACGTCCTTCATGGGTGGGTTACTACCTACCAAATTCCTATTCTCCCTCTCTAAGTCTCTGCTGAGTAGCATGGCTGAGCTAATGCTCCGTGCCCAAAAACACATGAATGTGGATACCATGGCTGCTTGGCAAGACTGAGGGGTTGAGCCTAAGGAGAAAATGAAGAAGAAGAGAGATGAAAGACCCAAAATGATAGAGCGAGAGCCTAGAGCTAGAACTATAACCATTCCCAACAGAGAGAATAAGCCAAGGGAAGCTGGGGCATTAGCCCGACACACTTGAACTTATACACACCCTTTAACTCACCCCTTGAGTGGGTTCTAATGCATGTAAGAGATGATCTATCATTGAGATGGCCCGAAAAGCTCAACCTCCAAAAAAAGGTCTTAAAGGAAGTACTGCCATTTTCACCAAGACCACTGTCACAACATAGGGGATTGCTTTGACCTAAAAGAGTAGATAGAGACGCTTATCCAACAGGGTCGACTGTGCTATTTCGTGGCCGGTCGCCCTCAAGGCACCCAAAGGTAGATGAAGGACCCTTGGACAACAAAATCCCAAAGTCAGAGCTCCTACGAGAGATAAAGGTCATTGCTATAGGATTGGCGGGAGGAGGAGAATCAAACTCCACTCTAAAAGCTCATTCTCGGAAGGCATGAACACTAGGGGTAGGAGAAGTCTACTTGATAAGACAACCATAAAAATTCCCTTAGACCAACCATCAGGACATCACATTTACTGAAGTAGACTCTCGTAGAATACAACACCCTCATGACAACGCTTTGATGGTCATGCTAGTCATAGCCATTCACTGAACTAGGAGGGTACTCATAGATAATTGAAGCTTAGCTGACATCTTGAATTTATTAGCTTTCGAGCAAATAGGGGTTGGAAAGGGTAAGCTCCAACCAACTTCAGCACCATTGGTAGGATTTACAGGAGACAAGCTATACCCCACGGGGGTGGTCACATTACCCATTAGGGTTAGAATCAGCCCCCGATGTCACACCCTGAACCCGTAGTGCACTAATGAACCCGAAGTTCGGTGTGCGGCCTTCCTAGAACTTATACTTTATATATATATATATATATATATATATATATATATATATATATATATACGACCCACCCTCGCTTAAATAAACAAGCTCCATTAGAGGACCGGGGTCAACTTTGTGAGGCATGAGCCTGCGATGTAAAGAATTTGCTCCTGTTACTTCAACTACCATTTTTGGGCCCTGGAATCTTATCTTTCCAAATTGTTAATCATAGAATATAATATATACTCCAACAGTAGGGTGGATTAAATTATTTTAGTTCAAATGGAGGGAAGTCCTGCCAACTCTAAACAGCACATGACATGATGCGGGGTAAGTAGGCATGCAATTTACATGGGATAGAAAAAGATGCTTAAATAAATAGATAGAGAATAGCTACCGTGCTATTTACTACAATACCTATCATGTATCATGATGATTTGAGACTACCGGAACAACTCTCTTTCATTAGGAGATGCTTCAAACTCTTGTGGGGGATAACGAATTAAATTCCACATAATTTATGTAGGGCCTACACTTCATCTTATCTCTTTCTTCGGTAGAACCCACTCGAGACTTGAGGAGGAAACCGGGCTCCACTAGACCGGTAGACCCGCAACAAGGTCATAAAGGCATTCCACAGGATTGAAGCCATTGAGAGTGATGGTACAACCACCAGGAAAATAGGCAATAGATGACTCACTCTAGGGATGTAAACAGAGCGAATTCAAAGCATATATTGATGAATATGTATTTGTTTGTTTACTTAATTGAATATTGGATATGAATTTTGATATTTATGGATATTGAAAAATAAAATTTGTAATTATATTTGTTTCCTTAAATGAGTATCTGAATCCAAATATATCCAATTACTCTTTTTATAAAAATAATTAAAGGTTTTAAGTAGTTGAAGATATAGTTTAGGCTTGAAAACATGGGGTGAGGGAGAGAAGTGGAGAGGAATGTAACTGTTAATAACAACAATAAGAAGAATAGGAACTGATACACCTAAAAAATAAAAGAAAATGTTAAAGATTTTTGTGCTGCTGATTCAAAATTGGAGGTGAAGATGATTATGATAAAGATTATAAAGATAACAAAGACTTAGTACCTATAAAGATGAAGATGACCATAGATTCATCTTAGGTTCGTATATAAATGAATATTTGTTAAGCAAGACAAATAATTAAATGATCGAATTGGATATAGAAGCACGATGTTCATCTTAAGTGGATAAAATACTTATGAACCAAATAAAGCTTAGGCGGATAATTGATAGCCCTAATCCACTCAATTAGATGGATAGCTAGCTAGCCACCTACCACCTACGCTAGCTCTAACGAATTGCTAACTTGGCTTAACTATGTCATGCACGTACGTCAGCCGATACTGCCATGGAGCTTGAGTTAGATGGTAAGATCAGAACAATTATATGTTTGTATATTGAGTTGTGACTACTACCTTGTGTTACTATTGGCCATCCATGCAATGAGATCCTCTCCTATCCTCTTAAAGTCATGTTAACATCTTGTCCAGTAAAGAGAGCGATCAGCGTTGTATAGGAAAATAAAACCATATGAATGATCCACTTTGTGTGTTTTAATTTTTTATGGTCAGGTGCCGCACCATGAAATAGGCAGACTTTAGCGGACAGGAGAGGAGCAGACACCGATCAATGGGGCACCACTTCTAACCATCAGATTGATTGATTCTAATTAACCTAATATTCCGTACACTATCTTGTAGTTGGCATGAGTCTCATCTAACACCAATCAGGCGGATATAAATGTAGGTCTCAGAATTACGTGGCTCAATATGGATGATCCTGAGACCTTTACAGTGTGTACGAGTTGACATTGAAGTCTTGCAATCTTCTCAAATTTTAAATTTTAGAGCAAAAAATCTGATGGCAAATACCCTTAGAATTTTGTGGGTTTCTGTTCCCTATGTAACCCCAAAAAGTGAATTGATCCCCCCTCTGAGTGGCCCTTGAGAGGGGAGGGGGGGGGGGGGTGTCGCAGGTGTTTTGTCGCAGTTCATGAGTCATTCTAGAGTTGAAATCGTCTACTACAGCTTGAAGTGTGGTAAAGTCTGACATTGTCTACAATATGATACCTATCCCAAAAAATTGGAAATCGCCTACCAAAAAGTGAAAATGACTAATCAAAATTTATTTTTTTACACTTTTTGGAGTACGTGTCGCACTGTAGATGATGCCTACCATACTTCAAGCTGTAGTAGACGATTTCAACTCGGCGTATCATACTCTAGGGTGGGTTCGCTGGAGCTTGTAATAACATAACATTGAATGGACTTGCTAAGATTGAGAGGAATGAACAAGGAGATTCCAGTGATCGGTCATGCCTTCCACTTATCTCCTCTCCAATATAAGAACTGATGTGTCCACCCCCTCACGCCTAGCTTTCTCCTTGTTCGTTAAGGAAGGCGGACAAAATTTGCGCTCGAATTTAACAGCTCATGGTTGCTCTGTTTCCATTTCAGTCGTTCTGAATCTGATTATTAATAAGATGACAGCCTCAAACATCTTTTGAGCTGAGTCACCACTACCTTCAATATTCTCAACGTAACACTTTCACCTTCTTCTTCAAGACCAGTTTGCCAATCCTCTCTTTCTACTTGTGTCTCTCCTCAGTTCTCCATGACTCAATGTACGTAGGCTTCTCTGCTTCGACGGGTCTGGTCGCGAGCTGCTCCGTTCATCTTAAAGCTCCATCCGACGTGTTTGCTTTCCGGTGCTCAGTTGCTCGAAAACCACGTGTGGGTGACTTTTTTACCATTTCTCATTTGAATTTCAAACTTTAGTCAATTCAAATGAGGAGACCGTTTGGACTAGAGGGATTTTGAACTGTCGACCCAAGTCAGTCTGGTAACTTCTGGGCAATCTTCCTTTCAAAACGACTTCTCACATAGCTATAGAGGACACCCCCAATGCTGAAAGAGTCTCAGTCAGGCGTAGAAGATGATGAACAATTTATACAAAACTTGAATTTTCCTCTTATTTTGGCTCTGATTGACTGGTTACGACTTACCGATTTCTTGCAAATCTTGCTACTACCTACCACCCACCAGCGTAACCGTAGGGATGGCAATTGCTTGATGAAATGAGTGGGTAACCGGTTCCGCCCGTCCCCGTCCTATTAGTCTGGTTTGATACCATCTTATCCAGTGTGGCGTTGGGTCGGGCAAAAGTAATTATATTTAGGTTGCAGCAGTTCAGCTCAGCTTGGAGCTTGGCCTGTCTGTAGCGAAGCTTGGGCATTATTTGAAGCATGTAGAGCTGAGCCTGAGCCTCTAATTAAGCAGCTGCACAAGCCTCTACTCACCAAGAGCATGGCTGGTGAAGGGTCTCACTAAGAGCGTGGCTGGTGAAAGGTCTTATATATATGTATAACAAACAAATAAGGAGCTTAACTAGAACCATCTGCATTCTTAAGAGTGAAATGGTGAATGAACTCTGAAATTTATATATATATATATATATATATTTTTTGAAAGTAACTTTGACATTTATATTGCACGAATCTCTATAGAGTCCCTACCGTGTTAGAGAGGACGAGCTGAATTTATATGACCTTAAATAAGACAGGAACACGGTGGTATACTAAGATTCCGAGACCATGTTTTTCAAGCTTGTGGTGTTGCTTCTCCTTGCCAGATTTGCAGCCTCACGAACAGAAAATCCTGGTTTCTCCTTCAATGGTTTCCGAGGGGCAAACCTCAGCATGGACGACATAGCCCAAATCACATCCGATGGCCTCCTGGTTCTAACCAACGCCACTCCACAGCAGAAGGGTCACGCCTTCTATTCGCGTCCACTTCACTTCTTGAATTCATCAACTGGTAAAGCTCTCTCCTTCTCCACTACTTTTGTTTTTGCCATCGTCTCCGAGTTTCCCACATTAAGCAGTGATGGAATGGCTTTCGTCATCGCACCCTCGGAAGGGTTCCCAAAAGCTGGGCCAGGCCAATATCTGGGCCTCTTTAATGGGACCGACGTTGGTAATTCATCCAACCATGTCATCGCAGTTGAGCTCGATACCATCCTGAACAACGAGTTCAATGATATCAACGATAACCACATCGGTATCGATATCAACGACCTCAAGTCTAATACATCTGCTCCGGCGTCTTATTTTATTGATCACCATGGTCAATATAGGAACCTAAGCCTCAACAGTGGAGAACCCATGAAAGTCTGGGTGGAATATGATGGTGTAGACAAGCAACTCACTGTGACATTAGCTCCGGTTAACGTACCTAAACCGGTTATCCCACTCTTGTCTTTGTCCTGTGATCTTTCTCCGATCCTCTCAAAGCCCATGTTCGTAGGCTTCTCAGCGTCGACGGGTCCAATTTTCACATCCCATTACGTGTTGGGTTGGAGCTTTAAGATGAACGGGCAAGCTCAAGATCTCACTCCCTCGCAACTTCCTAAGCTTCCTCGAAGAGGACCCAACAAGGAACTCAGAGTTTTGACTATTGGCGTGCCCGTGATTAGCGTTGCTTTGGTGCTAACGACGATCTTTGGCATCCAGTTTATAGTGAAAAGGAAGAGAAAGTTTGCGGAAGTACTCGAAGATTGGGAGCTTGAATATGGGCCTCACAGGTTCAAATATAAAGATCTCTACATCGCCACCAAGGGGTTTAGTAACAAGGAGCTCTTAGGTATCGGTGGCTTCGGTAGGATCTATAGAGGTGTGTTACCAACCTCCAAAATTGAAGTTGCAGTGAAGAGATTCTCCCATGAATCGAAACAAGGGATGAGGGAATTCGTTGCCGAGATTGTCAGCATGGGTCAACTGCGACACCGGAACTTAGTACCACTCCTGGGTTACTGCCGGCGTAAAGGAGAGCTCCTTCTGGTCTATGATTTCATGCCCAACGGAAGTCTAGACAAGTTTCTCTACGACAGATCAAAACCGGTGCTTAATTGGCATCAGAGGTTTCGAATCATCAAAGGCGTAGCATCCGGGCTATATTATCTGCACGAAGAAAGGGAGCAGGTAGTGATTCACAGAGATGTCAAGTCCAGTAATATCTTATTAGATGGCGAGATGAATGGCAGATTAGGAGACTTTGGCCTTGCAAGATTATATGATCATGGAACCGATCCTCATAGTACCCATGTGGCGGGGACAATTGGTTATCTTGCACCAGAGTATACCAGGACCGGTAAAGCGACAACGAGCAGCGACGTGTTTGCATTCGGAGCTTTTATGGTTGAAGTTGCTTGTGGGAGGAGGCCGATAGAACCACGAGGATCGGCCGAGAAGCTGGTTTTGGTTGATTGGGTGTTCTCATGTTGGAGAAGAGGGGCGGTTCTTGAGACTGTGGATCAGAAATTGGGTAGCTACGAGGCGGGGGAGATGGAGTTGGTGTTGAAGCTTGGCTTGCTTTGTTCTCACCCCACTCCGACGGCTAGGCCAAGCATGCGACAATTGATGCAGTATTTGGAGGGATATGCTCCTATACGGGAGATGTCGTCGCTTGGTCTGAATGCAGGTGGCCGCCTAACATTGGGGCATGATGAAGGTTGTGATGGTATCACCCTGTCGTATCCTTCTTCACCAGAGATGACAGTTGCTCGATCATCTTCCGCTGCAGAATCCTTTCTTTCTGGGGAGGGATCAGTGAACAACAGTAATTGCTAATTTACCTTTCTTCTTCTTCTTTTCTGGGGTGTCTTTTAATATATATGCTTACAATCCAAAATGATGTTTCTAACATGCCATGGACATTCTTATGACTCTGATTTGTTAATGATCTCTTTCGAATAACCCCCAAGAATTACTTTCGTAATTTCTAATGCTTGGGCAGATAGAGACCCAATCTAGCGCGGCTTGAGCCTCTTCAATTATTGTTGATTTCAAACTTTTTTCCTTCAGGTTTTTCATGAAGACTGTTTTTCTCATTTCTCATGATAATGACCAAACGGGTTCCATCCTCTTCCGTTGAAATCACTCAATCAAAGTTGATCTTTATAAAATAATCGCTTGGGAGGACCCAGTTCTGGCCCTCGATCGACAGACTTCAACTCTTGAGGAGGAGAGATCCAATCTTTGACAAGCCTCCAAGAAAATGAGATAAACTTTAGAGAAAATAAAAGGCTCCATCTCGAAGACTTTTGCATGCCTACTTTTCAATATATTCCAATAGATAACAGCTATAAGGCTTTTATTTCTTTCTAGTTCATCCCCTCTATCATCAACCATTTTCTTTTTCTTTTTTTAATTTTTTGGAGCATTTGATTCGTTTTTTAATCCAACTCGAAACGAAAGGTGAGGCTTTGAATGGAGGCTCAGAGAGAGAGAGAGAGAGAGAGAGGATGCGAGGTTCCGAATGCTTCTTTCTAGATTGGAGCAAATGTTCTACACCCAAAGTATCTACTCCCTCCTGACCCCACACAGAAAGACTGGGTGTATAGGGTTAAAACTGTAAAAACGGTTTTCAAAAATGCACCATGTGCTAGCCTGTCTCAGGACATGGGGAGTAGAACATAGGTTAGTTTGTTCCATTTTTTTTTACCAAAAAAGAAAAGGTTATACTGCATAAAATGCACAATCCATACTAATTGTACTTAAATCCTCGTTGAAATGAAAATATTTTTGTTGATATTGCCTAAATAGTCATGTGGCTTTGCATCTCTTAAGTTTGTTTATTAATATCGCATAAACTACTGGTTCTGTTTATGATGCAGTGGAATAGCAAGGAGAAGAAGACGTCGTCTCCTTTGTTTGGGAAAACCCTAAACTTCACACTAATGAAGAGAAAACTCGTACTAAACTTTTATTAATGAAAAAACTCAATTGCCTTGAAGGCTACAATGCTTTAAATAGAGAAAAAGAAACCCTAATTCGTGTTAGACACGGAATTAGCCTAATTTGGTAAATTTTACTAAAGATAGCAAAAACGAGTTACTAACAAAATCAAATACTACTACCACTTGGAAACATTCCAGAACAAACGGGATCTTATTTGGACTTCTAAATAGAAAGTTATAGCGAAA
>JAOXJP010000003.1:10271547-10288694 GCA_025762735.1 Platanus orientalis | reverse complement strand
CAAGCAAATTAAAGAGCTTGAGGAAGATAAGAGAAAGTCAATCTCTATGATTACCCAAGGAAACTCTAAATTTGAAAGGATGTTGACCATGGAAAAAGAGAGTGGTGATAGAAGTGGACTTGGATATAATTCTTCAAGCACTTCTACTTTTAACAAGGGTCAACCAAGTGCTTTTGTAAAAGGCAAAGGAAAGTCTCAAGCCTCTACTCAACCTCTAAAATAAAAGCCTTGGACCTATAGTGAAGGGAAATCCCAAAAAGAGAAAAAGCCTATCAGTCGAAAAGGCCAAGCTTCATCCCAAAAACTGAGAAATGAAGGAAAAAGGCAAATGTCTACTCAAAAGCCAAGATTTTTTGGCAATGGAGACCATACTTCCTACAAAGGGAAGGGTATAGATACATCTCAAGCCTCAACTTCAAAATCTAAAATGTTCTATGAAAAGAAAGCACACTCTTCTTCCAAGAACAATGTCTTTAGTTACAATACTAGGAGAAATGATTATTGGAAAAACAAACTTCAAGCCTCTTCATCTAAAAATCCACCAATCACTTGCTACTATTGTGGCTTGATTGGTCATATGAAAATGGATTATAGAAAAAGGATAAATGACTTAAAAGTCAAATCCTACAAACAAAGAAGAATGATGTTGAGTAAGAAAAATCTTAGGAAGAGACCTTATTTTCAAAAGGTTGAAAAAGAAAACCTGGAAAAAAGAAAGAAAATAACCCAATCCAAAATAGTGCAAACAAAACAAGTTTGGGTCAAGAAGAGAGAATTAAAATGTCTTGTGGTCCATACCGCACTTAGGGTAAGTAATGCCTCACATTGATACTTAGACAGTGGATGCTCAAGGCATATGACGGGAGATAAATCTCTCTTCTTATACTATGTTCCCGGAAGGGAAGGAAGTGTAGCATTTGGTAATGGGAACACTGCCAAAATTATGGGTAGAGGTATTGTTGAAATACCAGGAGTTTCAACATAAAAAGATGTTCTCTTTGTAGATGGCCTAAAGCACAACCTCCTAAGCATAAGTCAAATTTGTGACTTAGGATATGATGTTGGCTTCACCAAGGATGGATGCCACATAAGAGATAAGGAAGGAATTATTGCCAAGGGTATTCGTACCGGTGACAATTGCTACATCTTTAGGAATAGTAGACCAAACACATGCCTCATCACACAAAAAGATGAGACAAGCCTATAGCATTGAAGGCTTGGGCATGTAAACTATAGGAACTTGTCTAAGCTAAGTAGGAAGGACTTAGTACCTGATATACCCAAGCTAAGTAAACAAGAGAACCTAGTTTGTGGTGACTGTCAACATGGGAAACAAGTTAGAGCTTCCCACAAGAAATTGACAGACATTGGCACCATAAGACCATTAGAGCTAATCCATATGGATTTAGCTGGACCAACTAGAACTGAGAGCCTTAGTGGCAAAAGGTATTTTATGGTCATGGTTGATGGTTTCTTTAGATATACATGGGTATCATTTTTAAGAGCGAAATCTGAGGCGTTTGATGAGTTCAAAAACCTTTGCATAAGATTGCAAACAGAAAAAAAACTCACTATTAAGAGAATTCATAGTGATCATGGAGGAGAGTTTGAAAATAGTAAATTTGTAAACTTTTGTTATGATTGTGAAATCAAACACGAATTCTGTGCACCTAAAACACCCCAACAAAATGGGGTAGTGGAAAGGAAGAATAAAACTCTACAGGACATTGCCACCGTCATGCTTTCTAGTAAAGATCTTCCTAAAAAGATTTTGGGTCGAAGCTGTAAACACCGCTTGCTACATAAGCAATAGGGTGCACTTAAGGTCGAGTACTTCAAAAACTCTATATGAAATATAGAATGGCAAGAGGCCAAACCTGAAGTACTTCAAAGTATTTGGAAGCACTTGCTACATCTTGAGAGATAGAGAAAACTTAGGCAAGTTTGATTCAAAAAGTGATGAAGGAATCTTCCTTAGGTATTTTACTAGAAGGCCTATAGAGTGCTCAACAAGAGGACTTCTAGTATGGAAGAATCAATAAATGTAATTATAAATGATCAACCCAAGAATCAAACAAGCAAGGAAGAAGAGGAATCACTGGATTCCTAAGAAGAACCCAAGCTCTTAGAAAATGTTCCATCTCATGGCTCTGTAGGAGAGTCTGAGGAATCAAACGATGATTAAATGAATCATCTGAAGGAAAAGAGACTAGTCAAAGGTCACTCATCAAGGGACATAATTGGAGATCCTAAAGAAGGTGTTAAAACAAGTAAACAAATTGAAAATATTATTAGCCACATTTGTTTTACATCCAAATTGAGCCTAGAAAAGTGAAGGAAGCTCTTAATGATCCGGATTGGATTATGGCCATGTAAGAAGAGGTCAATCAATTCAAAAGGAATGATGTTTGAGATCTAGTAGAAAAATCAAATGACAAAAATATAATTGGTACCAAATGGATCTTAAAAAATAAAGTGGATGAGCATGGAACCATAATACACAACAAGGTAAGATTGGTTGCCAAAGGATATGCTCAAATGGAAGGAATTAATTTTGAGGAAACCTTTGCCCCTGTAGCATGGTTAGAGTCAATTAGGATCCTTCTATCCATTGCTTGTCATTTAAAATTTAAAGTATTTCAAATGGACGTCAAGAGTGCCTTCTTGAATGGTGTGCTCCAAGAAGAAGTATATGTATAGCAACCTAAAGGGTTTGAAGACCCTCACAAGCCTAATCACAAGCCTAATCATGTGTATAGGCTTAGAAAGGCTCTATATGGTCTCAAACAAGTCCCACGGGCATGGTATGTGAGGCTAACAAAATTCCTTCTTGACAATCAATTCTCAAGGGAGAGTGTTGACAAAACACTCTTTATAAAGAATAAGGATGACTTCATACTCATTGCATAAATTTATGTTAATGACATAATTTTTGGTGCAACACAGGAGGACATGGCACATGAGTTTGCCCACACCATGAAGAACGAGTTTGAAATGAGTATGGAAGGGGAATTGAAGTTCTTTTTAGGACTTCAAATTAGGCAAACCAAAGATGGTATATTTGTTAACCAATCCAAATTTGCCAAGGAATTAGTGTCTAAGTTTGGAATGACCACATCCAAACCTCTTCACATTCCCATCAACACAAGTGAGAAAGTAAACAAAGATGCAGAGGGTAAAGATGATGACACTTAGATGTATAGGAGCATGATAGGTAGTCTTCTCTATTTCATTGCGAGTAGACCAAACATATTATTCAGTGTTGGTGTGTGTGCTAGACACCAGGCTGCTCTAAAAGAGTTACACCTCAAAGCCACAAAAGGAGTTATAAGATATATTTGTGGGATTCTAAATTATGAACTATGGTATCCATTTGATACCAATAGTGTCATAGCCGATTACTCAGATGCAGACTGGGCCAGAAATGTAGACGACATGAAAAGCACAAGTGGAGGATGCTTTTATGTCATAAATTTTCTAGTATCTTGGCACAACAAGAAGCAAAATTCTATATCCTTATCTATTGCTAAGGCCAAATACATCACGGCAGAAAGTGGATGAACTCAGCTTCTATGGATGAAGCAAATGATGAAATACTATGATCATGAGTAATCAGTAATGGAATTATTTGTAAATAACAAGAGTGCTATTCAAATCTCCAAGAACTCTGTTCAACATTCTCGTACTAAGCATATAGAAATTAGGCACCACTTTATTCGAGGTCTAGTAGGAGTGATTGCCCTTGAGTTTGTTGAGACTGAGAATCAATTGGCTAACCATGTTACTAAATCACTTGATTCGAAAAGGTTCATGCACTTGAGAAGTACAATTGGGATGTGTGAGATTTGAGCATTAAGGGGTGATGATTACATACCTATTAGAGGTGTGTGGGGTTTCATTCCCCAAGGATGCCACTCCCTAGGACAAGTCCCTAGTGCCCTCAATTGTGAGAGAGGCATTGGATAGACATGAGGAGTTGTCAGGCGCATCATTGGCAATCTTGAGAAGATGGCGAACAAGCTCAATAGTATTGAGCTTCGTATGGAGAGACTGGAGCGTGTTGTGGCTCCACAGATCCCTCACCATCCTAGTATACCTCAGTCTATCTATTTTTCTATTGTTTTCCTTGCTTCACATTGTTCATAATTGCCAAATTTATGGCAAAAAAGGGGAGAGAAAATGGCATCGATAAAGGAGGAGAGAAAATATTATATGAGCATTCATATAGGGGGAGAAGAGTAATGCATCAAGCATGCATTTAAGGGAGAGCTAAAATTGCAAATTTAAAATCTTAAAACTTCTCTAATGCAATGAACCAAAACATACATATCATTTATATTGCATTTCATGTGCTTGCTTGATCATGTTTATTTCCATTTGATTATAATATATTGGCTTGAGAGAGGTATTGTTTGTCAAATGTGATTTCAGTTTATGAGACCAAGCATCTAAGCAAAGATCTTGAACTAAAAGCCCAAGCTCACATCAAGGAGGAGTTCAAGAGTTCAAAAATCAAGAGTTCAAGACTTCAAGTCACATCATTTATGTATATGTATAACTCTTGCATTTTCATAGAGTCTATAAATTCATTGCATACATCTATTGTACTCCATCCATGTATTTTATTTTATTTTGTCATGGAATTGCCAAAGAAGGAGATTGTTGATGTATATTGTCAATTCCATATTGTATAAAATACATGGAGTGGTATATTAGGCATGGCATGAGCACATTGCATACCTTGAGTCATATCTGTAATCATCAAGTAGTTGGTCCCAAGAAGGAAGACGAGCTCCAATCACTTGAAGCCAAGGATGATCTATTCCCAAGACTGCCAAGGTCCGAAGACTTGAAGATCCGAGGTTCATCAAGCTCAAGAAAGGTTTGCAAAGGTATATAATGTGATAGACATAGGCTAAAATGAACAAAAGTCCTTTACATAGCCTTATGGACCAATACATGCCACCTATATAGGTTCCCAAGGGAGTGGGAGTAGGCTCTAAGCAAAATGACAGAAAATCAGGGGAATCGGATCGATCCAGAGAGGGTCAGACCAATCCACACTTAGCGGATTGATCTGTTTCTTACCGGATCGATCCGGTTAAGCTGGGGTGTCTCAGACTGAGACACCAGATTAATTCGACATAGCCGGATCAATCTGAAATTATAGAAATTCAAAAGTAAAAATAGATCAACGTCTGTGATTTTTTAATCGTTGGAATAGATACCAAATCAAGGGTGCACAACTGTGCTCATCCCCTATAAGTATGAAAGAAGCTCAAATGAGCTCTCTAATACACCAATCCACATTAAACACAGAAGAGAAGAGAGAGCTTAGGCATTTACACCTCTTAACTATTAAAGGCTCACTCCTATGAGCATTGATTGAAGATCAAGGAGCCTTTAAGTGCTTCTCTAACACTCCACATTTGAAGAACAAGAAGAAGGAAGCAAGGAGAGGGGTTTACTTCGAACTAAACCCTTGTAAAAGCTCCAAGAAGCAAGAGGCACTCTTGGAAGCTTGGTGGAACCTATTGGCATACAAACTCAACAAATGAGCAACCACTTTCATGTGCATCAAGCAATACATCAACCTTGTGAGGTAACTTGTATTGAATTTTATTTATATTGAGACCTTAGCACCCACCGGAGACATCAGGTGTAGACCACAGCCGTCGAAGACACCGAGGGTAGACCATAGCACTATTGCAGGAGACACCGGTAGTGTAGAGCGTAGCCGCCAGAGACACTGGGAGTAGAGCTCGCTATGCAAGTAGATAGGTTTTGTAATTTTAACCTTGATTGTAATGTAATTCAATCGAAATAAAATTTAGTAGCTCCATTGTGAGTTTTAAGAGTGGATGTAGACCCGAGTGCCGAACCACTATAAACATTGTGTTGTGTGTATGCTTGTGGTGTGTGAATTTTCTTTTCTCTTGGTCTCTACATGGCATGTATAACATATTCAATATGATCTTTCATAATTGCTATTAAGTGAGATATTAACCAATTGAAAGATTGAAATCAATAATTGCCATTATCTTGCACTTGTGATAATTAAACTACATCTTCGTGTGCACTAGAATTCCAACATACATAATAATATTTAAATTAGAATTTTAAGAGGAATTAATTAAAAAAAATTTATAATCCTATTTCCTCCCCCCCCCGGTCTAGGATAAAACTGGACTCTCACCTAGATCTAAGGGTGAGGGGTTAGGGTGCACTAGAGGAGATGCTCATCCAAGGGTTGGTAATTTAGCCTTAAGGTGTGAATACCTTAATGCCACTAGTGAGCTTAAATGCTTTAAGGCTTTAGCTCACTAAGGTACAATGGTTATTTTGTGATTTTTAGTACCATTACTATGTGACCCCTTTCCGTGGCTCTTAGGCTCAGAATTAGGCGAACTCAGTGTCTGGTTTTGAAGTCTTGGATGATCCGGTTGCGACAAGCCAACCGGAACTGAATTACGATGAAGGGAAGGGGTAAAATCGGGGTTTTTTGTCCTAAAAACCTTACGGATACATTTTGGAAGGGCAAGGAGGTAAAATTAATCTTAGAAATTTTCTGGTAAAAGATGACCCTTGATTTAGGTGAACCACAACCTCTAACCACACTGAATTATGATACTCGAGCTGGAAACTGTGCCAAAAATACCTGTTTGGTCATATAGGGATTTTTTGATAGAAATTGCTTTTGTATTTTATGTGGATCTTTGCTTTGAGCTGTGCTTGGAGGTTTTGGAGCTTAAGGAATATTGGGGCTATAGGAACTGACAGACTAATCATCGAATTCTCAAGCAGTCGTCAGGGGGCTTACGAAGCGGAGTCATTCATCAAGATCGGGTTTCCATAGTCGCTTGAAAGTTGGGAGAAATGAATTGTTAGACTTCCTCCATTGTACCATCTTGTGAAATGGTCTTTTAAAGATAAGGCTAAGACCTAACAAATGAGCCTAAACTTGCCACATTATGAGTTTTCTGGAGAATCTTTGGGAGAACTCCATGTGTTAAATACAGACGAAGCGGCTTGTTCGATTTGAATAGGAAGTGATGGTGTGAGACATGGGGGTCTCGTAATTGAGTGAAAATTTGATACTTTAAAGGTACTGGAATTATGAGGATGTGGCCACTGACAAACTGAATTTCTGAGTTTGGGTGAGCTCCCAGGAGTCGGTTGATTATCCGGTCCCCAAGACAAAACTGATACTCCTTTTGGAGTAAATGAGGGAATCCGTTTTGATAATTTCCATGAAAGCTCATGTCCCTTAGACAGGTTTTTGAAGGTTTCGCAATTCTAGAGAGATGGACATCAACTGATCCTAATGCAGACAACTAGGGAACATGCTGGCTTCTTATTAGTGAAACGGTATTATGACCATTTTTTTATCCTTTGGGGAAGATTTTAGATTTTACCCATATTTGAGATATTGAAGTCCTTTTCTTATACCTAAAGATTTGAAGCTAAGATTAGGAGCAAGGTATGGTCATTGATCTTTTAGAATTTAGAGGTCGGATGAACCTCTAAAAACTCTTCCAATGGTCACTTTCAGGTCCGAGTTGACCTAGATTGAGGGGTGGACTGTTGTCAATCTTGATGGGGGTCAACTCTGTGATGAGTTTCTTGAAGTTAGGAGAAGCAGAGGTGCATAGGGTCTAAAATTGCACCATTTTGACAATGGGAGAGGTTCCAAGGATCCTTTGAGAGTCGAGGGGTGAGTTCTTGGGAATAAAAAAGGGATAAAATGGTAATTTTTTGTCTACAGGTTTAAAAATGTGAAAATAAGGGTTCTTTGTCTGTGATGCTTCACGACAGGAAGGCTTATATATGTTAGGTCTATGTATTTTCAATTTCCATGCACAAAATAAAGTGTGTACATGTAGTGGTCATATTGTATAGGACTTTTGTATGTAACTTATGTACTTATGTAAGTCCATGAAGTGAGTTTGGAAAAGTGCCAAGAAGATAGACTCGAAGCCAAAATAACCATGCCAAAGAGACTCAAGCATCATGGAAGAAACCCAAGTCTCAAGTGCAAGCAACCTCATGGAAGCCAACACATTTGTTTCCAAGCATAAAAAGGTAAATAAGGTATATGAGACCAAATGGTAGGTGTGTGTGTGCTCACAAAACCCCGAGACCATGGTTAACCCTAGGATCACTTAGAAGACTTAATTAAAGTCTAATAAAAATGCGCAAAGAGTCTAATGCTCAAAAGAATGAAAAGAGGTCACTGGGGAAGAAGCGCCTATGCTGACTAGTGCTATCTACATCAGTAAATTTTGAGGCAATTTCCAAGGACTCCATAGATCACATCAGTATGAATTGGACTAAAATCCATATATTTATGGAAAGAATTAGAATTTTACTTTTCAACAAAAAAATGGCGAAGGATTATGAGTTTTCTAGAGAAAGTTATAGTTGTTTTACCAAGAGGTGTTTGTGCTGAAAATCTGGGAGCGCAATCGCCCTCGAGCGGTGGTGGTTGACTGCGAAGGGGTACCGAGGTTGACCGAGGTTTGTGGCAGTCAACCACGATCCCAATGGTCAGATTTCTTAACATTATTTTTTGGCCGTTAGGGACTTGGAAAGGCCTTGGCTCGCCAATAAAGGCTTAAGACATGTCCCAAATGAGTTAAGAACTCTCCCACTACTCCTCTATGGCAAATTAATCATTTCATTCATGAAAATCATTTGAAAACCCTCCTTATATGAGGTATTCTTGAGCTAGATATGAAAACCATCAAAGATGAGCGCAACCAAGTCTTGGGAGCAAGAGATTGGATCAATCATCATCTAAGACTTAAAGAATAGCCCTTGAATCTATCAAGAAACATTAGAGAGCAAGAGCCCAAGTTGGCAAATCTCATTGAGAGCTCCCTACATTGAGTGTGAAGACCTTAGTTATATTTGCCTATTGAGAGACTGAGCACTACTACCATTGTTACCAATTCCATCACTTGTGTATATCCATCGGAGACACCGAAAGCGAGATTGGGAGTTTGTTGGAGACACCGAACTCATTAGCACTTTTCGGAGACACCAAGTGCAGAGTCACCTCTATCAGAGACACTAGAGGTAAGGTCTTGTTGATGTCCTTATAATAGTTAAGTGTAACTATTAATAAAATCAACACACCCCCGGAGTGGGCAATGAAAAGTAGACGTAGGCCAGTGTACCGAACTACTATAAACACTTATGTCTTTGTGGTTGCATGTTTTGTGTTTAATTCTTAATTTCCATATCATACTTGGGTATAAGCATCTAAGCCTTAATTAAATTTTCAAATTAGACTAATTGAGCACATTTGCACACTTGGTTTGCAATTCATAGAGAATTGGTCACCGAAGTGTTTATGTTTATGCTAAATTGCCAACACACTAAATTTTCATAAACACACACAAGCATCTAGGCTTTAGTGAATTTGCAAATTGTTTAATCTATCATTTAAGTTTAATTGAACATCTTATTATATTGAATTTTCAATTCATTATTTATAGATCACTTTAGGATTCCACTCAAAGTACTAAACTTAAGTGATCACATTGTGGGGAATTCATAGTGTTGTGGATTGATTGCACATTATAACTATTTGTATTTATCTTGATTATGCAAACTAGCCCAA
This sequence comes from Platanus orientalis, assembly GCA_025762735.1. Lineage (NCBI taxonomy): Eukaryota > Viridiplantae > Streptophyta > Magnoliopsida > Proteales > Platanaceae > Platanus > Platanus orientalis. The sequence goes on along the minus strand of JAOXJP010000003.1, from coordinate 10,279,069 downwards.
CACACTAAGGTTAATATAAAAGGATTATTTAAGCAACCCTAGGGAACTTATCAACCCTACTCCCGCTCTGCTATAGGTCACACTATGGTACATGACGGAGCCTCGTGATCTATGATAAGTTCATAGAAAAGATATTTACTTAATTAAAAGAATTTCTGCTACACATTAAGATAAAATTAAGTAAATCAAAAGAGGGTTGAATAACATTTAAAAAGAACCGATAAATTGTAGATATCCTATTCACACCCCCCTTTAGGAATTTCATCTCCGGGCCAAACAAGTAAGTAGAAAGAGATTCTGGATTCACCAATAGGGAGTAATCCCAAATTGGGTGCGCAAAGGCATGGGCTAGCCTTGTGAACTGGGTCTCGAACAGTGGACGCTTGGCCAATGCTACAAAAATGAGGAAGATCAAACCGACTGAACAAAAAATGAGTAAGGAAGACTAATATGACTGAGAATTACCTTCTTTACGTAGCTCCCCTCATATCTTAGGGACTGATTGGATCCGTTCAAGAGGCGGCTCTCACAGGAAGGATTCCAACCCATCCCCGAACGCAAAAAAGAACTTCTTTTTTCAACCTCTATTCGATGTTGGAAGACCTATAATTAGTGTTCGCTCGGGCACCCAAGTCGTGAAATACCACCATCCCGAGTGCATCTCAATTGTCTTATAGCAGTAAAGGAACTCCGATATGGTAAGGTGATGCCGACCACTATTGCACGCAAGCCACAACACCATGCATGCCATCAGAATCCTCCACGAATTTGGCATGACTTGGTCCAGAGCTAGGTGAAGATGGGAGAGGAGTTAATGAATAAATAAGGGAATCAGGAACCATAGACCAGCTTCTAGGGCTTGTTAAAAAATAGAAACCTCATTCGGGAGGCAAGAAGAAGCCCATTCATCGAAGGCGGGAACCTGCAGAGTGATTGACTCAGGGATTTGATAAACATGATGCAAATCCTCTAGTCGAGACCTCGACAAAGTAGAAAGAATGTGCTCGGCAACATATGGCATGTTGGCAAAATGACCCGATCTAGCAGGTAACGAAGGTTGAGCCGAATAAGGAGAATCAGCTCGGACAACGTTCTCATCAAGAGCCATAATAGACTTGGCCAACTCAGAAGAATTATCCATCCAACCGAGAGCATATATAACACCCACCGAGGGACCTAACACCTCTAAGATCTGATTAAAAACACAACCTAAAAAGGAGTCATCAAATCCTAATATGCTTAATTCTGGAGAGTGTTGTTGGGTGCGAAGGTAGTAACAAAAACGAGTCAAGTGGAACCCTGAAGGTGCTCTGGTAGAGTCCAGGGTGAAGCTCTAAGGGCAAAGACAAGTAAACGGAAGTGCCACTGATGTGAATGTAGAGCAGACTTCAGTAAAAATAGAACCAGAGCCAGATGAAGAAGAGGAAACAGAAAAAAGAGAGAAGATGGAAAAACCAGAAAATGGAAATGGTGGAACAGAAAATACCTGAGCATGACTTTCCCGGCTGATAACTCCTTGGGCATGATATGAACACGAGCATAATGGTTTTAGAAGATACAGTACCGGAAAGAAAAATCGCAATGAAGCAGAAGAACGAAAATGAGGGAAGGGCGTCAATTTATAAGATGTCCAAGCTACCCCCAACCGTCAGATCACCCTAACAAACCCTGTCGGTTAGATAAAGGCGTGATTCAAGGGAAAACGGCTACCAACCTAAACGTCTTGTCACCATTAATAGCACTGGGCTCCATGCCAAGTTGAGAAGTCGGGGCATCAATCAACTTAGACGTCTTTTTATATTCCGTATCTCTGCTCAGATTAACGGACAAAGGGAATAGGGGCAAATGATGATGAAGAATTTTGACCCGGGCTAACTAAGCCGATTGATAGGATGAACCACTCCAGCCCAACCAGTTTTCCAACTGACTTGCCCTAGTAATCCACCTCAATAAAATTACCGACCAACTCTTGTGCGTAATGGCTCATTAATGGCACAGGTCATCGATTAACCAACCCTCAAATGGAGTGGCTCTTTAATGGCACAGGTCATCGACTGACCGACCCTCATACTGAGTGGATCATCAATGGCACAGGTCATCGACAGACCGACCCTCATACCGAGTGGCTCATCAATGGCATAGGTTATCAACCGACCGACTCTCATGCCGATCGACTTACAAATAAAGAAGCATAGATGACCAACCCATCAGGATGGGCAGTTGAGGTTTGGTAGCTTTACCATCATTGAACCTATGACTAATTCACTAAACAATAGTAGCCAAACTAACCGCACCCAAGACGAGAAAACGGTTATGAGACGCAGGGCGATAACCAGTCTAATGCCGACACGTGTGCTACTCCTCCACATTCTTCCAACTAACTCAGAATATTCCTAAGCAATCACATGGAGGAACCAGGGGGAAGCTCTTATATTAAGAAGATAACTTGCAAAGAAAGGCAAGTAAGTACAATCACTTCCAAGAGAAGAAATATGAGAATTCTCTGATCCTCGATTCCTGACTTGGGCATTGAAAGGGTGTAGGTCGGTGCCACACCGACGCCATTTGTTGCTTGTGTGTAGATAAGACCACAACCAAAGATTTTAGATCAAAGGCCACCGAAAAATCATCTTGGTGATCGAAGTTTTCATCATCACTATACATGAATAATTCAATTTTACGAAAATGGAGGATATCACATTTTAGAAACTTGACTCTTTCTGCCACCAAACTTTAGCATATCTCTAAGAAACTTTTTCAATTTATCTATAGATTTAATTTATTGTTTTATTTTTTATGAAGTGACTTAATTGAAGGGTACTCTCAATTGAATAACTAATGACTTCAACCTGCTAAAAAGAATGGATGGACAAATGAAAATGGATGGACAAATGAAAATTGAAGACTTCATCATGGAAAACTACATTTTTATTTTTTAGCACTCGACATGATAGCATTGTATGATAACTAAGATGTTGATATATTCCAAAGGTTGGCTTCTACAAACCTTTTCTATTTTAGTGTATTTTAAATAATGAATTTTTCTTTTATTTTTTAAGAATTCGAATATAGGTTATTATTCATTTTGTTTTTTTTTTTTTCTAATTTCAATTTAATAGGTCTTCTATATCATAATTAAAAACGGCACCAGAGGGGCTGATGCATCAGTACCAAAAAGTGATTTGCACTTCTTGGGGGGCACTTATCACTTTTTGGTGCTGATGTGTCCGTACCCTCATGCCATTTTCACAGTTCTCACAAGATTTGTTCTCACCTAATTTTTAGTGGTTGTGTGTTTGAATCATCTCCAATTTGAATGGATATGTATCATGCCATTTCCAATCGGTACTAGACATATGACCTGGCAAAGGAAGTTTGGGTCAATTTATGGGATTTGTATATCCTCAAGGGCCAAGGCCACCTTATGGGGGGAATATCAGCTGCGCCGACCCTCTTTGTGAGACAAGAGAGAGGGGAAGTATCATTTCACTTTTTGGGGTGATGTGACAGCTCCGAAAAGTCAAATGATACCCTCTTTGTCTCGTCTCACTTTTTGGTTGGCGCAGGTGATATCACCGCACCTTATGGTGTGTGACGGTGAGCCATAGATACAAAAGGAGGTGGGGCCCATACACTTTTTGCAGCTCCCCCTTTACTGTGGTGCACTGTCAGGTGATGTAGAGGATACAAATCCACATAAAGGGGGTGGGGCCATACACACACCCCCCTTTGTGTTTGTGGCTCACCGAGGTGTATCATATGGTGGTGCAGAGGATACGGCTCCCTTTGTGTATGTGGTTCACCGTGGTGCACTGTAAGGTGACACAGAGGATACGGCTGGCAATTTACGTTGGTCAAGGATATGAGGCCAAAATGTTCCCCCATGCTTTTCTGAATGACAGGTACATGAAGTCAGCAAAGGTTGTACAAGTCTATTAAATATAGTTATATCAAAAAAAAAAAAAGTGTATTAAATATTAAATATAGAGGTACTTATCCACTGTGTGTTAAACAATTAATGTTTATCCACTGTGTATTAATGTAATACTCTCCTTCACGTCGCACAGGGGGGCCCCCATATTTTACAATCGCAGGGTTTTTCTACTTTACTTTTCAACACACACACACAATAATAATAAAAATAAATATAAAGACAGAGGGTGACCATTTGTTCCCTATTTAAAAGAGGCACTAAATTAAACAAAAAAAAAAAAAAAATTCACATGGCAGCCTCTGGGGAGAAGACACGGTAGAACATAGAAAATCATGGACAGAACAGTTATTTTGTTATTCACCATAGTACGTACAAGGTCATTTACTGTATAAATTCGTTAAGATCCCAATCATCTGCCCTCGAAAAGTAGGGATTCTGCATCAGACGATGATTGACCTAATGTCTTCTCTAGAGAAGAGGAATGCGCTAGGCCGGTGACACCATCAAAACCTTCAACATGTCCGAATGTTAGGCCACCCGCACTATGACGAAGCAGCGACAACTCCGGTACAGGAGCATCTCCGTCCAAATACTGCATCAGTTGTCGCAAGCTTGGCCTAGCCGTTGGAGTGGTTTGAGAGCAAAGCAAGCCCAGCTTCAACACCAACTCCATCTCCTCCGCCACATAACTACCCAATTTCAGATCCACAGTCTCAAGAATCGCCCCTCTTCTCCAACATGAGAACACCCAATCCACTAAAACTAGTTCCTCAGCCGATGCTTGCGGCTCTATCGGCCTCCTCCCGGAAGCAACTTCAAGAATTAAAGCCCCGAATGCAAACACGTCGCTGCTCGGGGTCGCTTTTCCGGTTCTGGTATACTCAGGTGCAAGATAACCAATTGTCCCCGCCACTTGGGTAGTGTGAGGATCGGTTCCATGATCATACAATCTTGCAAGACCAAAGTCTCCTAATCTGCCGTTCATCTCACCGTCTAATAAGACATTACTAGACTTGACATCTCTGTGAACCACGACCTGCTCCCTTTCTTCGTGCAGATAAAATAGCCCGGATGCTACGCCTTTGATGATTCGAAACCTCTGACTCCAATTAAGCACGGTTTTTGATCGGTCGAAGAGGAACTTGTCTAGACTTCCGTTGGGCATGAAATCATAGACTAGAAGGAGCTCTCCTTTACGCCGGCAATAGCCCAGGAGCAGTACTAAGTTCCGGTGTCGCAGTTGACCCATGCTAACGATCTCAGCAACGAATTCCCTCATCCCTTGGGGTGATTCATGAGAGAATCTCTTAACTGCAACTTCAATCTTGGATGTTGGTAATACACCTTTATAGACCCTACCAAAGCCACCAATACCCAGAAGCTCCTTGTTACTAAACCCCTTTGTAGCGATGTAGAGATCTTTGTATTTGAACCTATGAGGCCCATATTCGAGTTCCCAATCTTCGAGAACTTCCGCAAACTTTCTCTTCCTTTTCACCATAAACTGGATGCCAAAGATAGTTATTAGCAACAAAGCAACGCCAATCACGGGCATCCCAACAGTCAGAGCTCTAGATTTCTTTTTGGTTCCTCTTCGAGGAAGCTTGGGAAGTTGCCAGAGAGTGAGTTCTTGAGCTTGCCCGTTCATCTTAAAGCTCCAACCCAACACGTAATGGGATGTGCTAACTGGGCCAGTAGACGCGGAGAAGCCTACCAACATGGGCTTCGAGAGGATTGGAGAAAGATCGCGGGACAAAGACAAGAGCGGGACAACTGGCTTTGGTTCGTTAACCATAGCTAATGTGACATTAAGTTGCTTGTCTGAACCATTATATTCCACCCAGACTTGCATGGGTAGCCCACTAATAAGGGTTAGATTCACCACCCAACCAAGGTGATTAGCAAAATAAGACGCCGGAGAGGAGTTAACAGACTTCAGGTCGTTAATATCGATACCGACGTGGTTATTGTCGATATCGTCGAACTCCTTGTTCTGGATGGTGTCTATCTCAACTGCTATAACATGGTTGGACGAATTATTGACATTGGTCTCGTTAAAGAGACCCAGATATTGGCCTGGCGCTGCTCCTGGGAGGCCTTCCGAGGGTGCGATGACGAAGGCCATTCCATCACTGCTTAATTCGGAATACTGGGAGACGATGGCAAAGACAAAAGTGGTGGAGAAGGATAGAGCGTTACCGGTTGCTGGGTTCTGGAATTGAAGTGGTTGCGAGTAGAAGGCGTGACCCTTTTGCTGATTGGTGTTGTTGGTTAACATTAGGAGGCCATTGGGTGTGATCTGGGCTGTGCCGTCCAGATTCACGTCAGCCTCTCGGAAACCAGTGTAGGTGAAACCAGGATCTTCTGTTCTTGAGGCTGGAAACCTCGTAAGAAGAAGAAACAACACCACAAGCTTGAAAAACATGGTCTCCGAGTCTTAGTATTCCACCGTGTTCTTCCTATGCTATGTAAACTGTAAAGTCATTAAGATTCAGCCCATCCTCTCTAACACGGTTATGTAAAGTCATTAAGATTTAGCCCGTCCTCTCTAACACGGTTTTGACTCTATAGAGAGTCAATTTCATCTCCTCAACCAGATCAACCTCGTTGCATTTGGATGTAAATGATCAAGTTGAATAATGCACTTTTTACACAGTCCCGCGTGAATGCCTACGTGCTTTTCACGCATACAAAATACCCGTGGGAAAATCACAGATACGAAGACAGTCTAAATCTTCAACTACTATAAAATATCAAATAAATTATTTTGTCTACGTGCTTTTCACGTTAATGTATTTTTAGATTATTGCAGAGGATTTGCATCCATATAGAACCTTAACTTCAACTACCAAGAATCATATTATATAACAAACTCCTATTAAATCTGACTTTGACTAGAATAAACGATAACAAACAAACAAATTCTAACAACTTCATAAATCCTAAAATAATCAAGTTCTAAAATTAGTTTCACTTATTTATTCCTTAAGTTGCTATTAAATCAAGCTCCTTAATTATATTAACTTATGTACAGTTTTTCCGAGATGTCACCAATCACAAGAATCTGTAAAATTTATGTGACATTACTTGGACTGCAAACGGACCAGATACACACTGGATATAAGCTATCCGACCATTTTCTTATGTCAAACTGTGCACTGTGGTTGTGCAGAGGTCCTAATAGGACAGGATCCTGAGCCCCGATCAACAAGTCTTCTTAACTGTTTCATGCATGTATAATTCCAAACTTTGTATGCTTTTTTTTTTTTTTTTTGATTTCTTGTATCTTTTGTTATTGTCCAAATTCACCAGCATTGTATTCAAACCTTCAATATAAGATTCCTTGCCAATACGTAGTGGAGAAATTATCCAACTGTAAATTCCCACCTTGGTAAAATATTTAACATCACTTTGATCTATCCCTATATCATAATCTGTTATCCTAAATATATTTTGTTAGATGCGGTATTGTTATTTCAGTATTCTAAATACATGTGTATTCTACTATAACTTATTGCAGAGAATCACTTCAATAAAATAATTGAATACATGTGCATTCTACTACAAACTACTACAGAAAATCAATTC
>JAOXJP010000003.1:10247980-10258958 GCA_025762735.1 Platanus orientalis | reverse complement strand
TTTTTTTTTTTTTTTTTTTTTTTTTTTTTTTTTTTTTTTTTTTTTTTTTTTTTTTTTTTTTTTTTTTTGGGGGGGGGTGTCTGAATTATCTGTATATGTTCTATAAACGCATCTTGTGCAATTGAATTAGAGTTCTTGAAGTAGAATATGAAATATCTTCAAAGAAGGAGAAGAAGAAGAAGAAAGAGTATATTTGTCAGGATGGGAGGATGAACATTCTTCCTTTCCTGCGAGGGGAACATTGTTCCCATACAACAAGGGTAGGAACCTGGTTCCCAAAATAAAAAATAAAAAATCAACCTGATTTTTTTAGCCTACTCATCTGGTCTATGGTTTTTTTTTTGTGTGTGTGAAGCATTAGCCATACCCTTTATGATAGTCCAGATGAACACAATGGATTAGATGGTTAGGGTCATTCAATTGGGTTGAATTTGTCATAGGGGATCTCTTAGGTGAGAGTAGTTGACCCAACAAGTGGTAATTGTTGTCCTCCCTCTCGGATCCTATTTTTGTTCTTTTGTTTGACATTCTGTTTCTTTTTGTCGTTGATGCTTTCAGAATGTGGGAGTTCTCTGTTGGTTTATACATGATCAATCTATGGCCGGACTCTTTACTCTTTGCTGCTGTTTATGGTGTTGTGGAATCTGCCTCTACTGCATTATTTGGACCCATTATTGGACAGTGGGTTGATAGGTTGACATATGTACAGGTTGGTTGGACTTTTTTGTTGTGTTATTTGTGCCCCATCTATCAATCTGAATCATTAAGATGGTATTCTTGGATGGGCCATGTCCCAAAAAATTTCATCAATTGACAATTCTATCATTTCTATTCATACAACAATAAGCAAAACTTGGAAGATTAATTTAGATGCTTTTTAACTTTTAACCCACTGGGAAGAAAGAAAAGCCAGTTTAACAAAATTAGGATTGTGATGCACCTGCACAGGAGGGGGTCCCTTATAATACTAATAACTATATGGCCATTGGCCATTCGATAATTGGCCCCCCAATTGAATTATCTAAGTCACTTTATGGAGACCATATTCAATGTGGAGAACAAGGACCGAATCATTTTTGTGCATTGCCCCATTCAGATTGTGACAAGCTCTTTTGTTGCAGCAGTTCACACTGGTCATACACAAGAAATTCAGACAATTGTTGAGGAAATTTACATTTATCCTTTTTATCTTGCAGGTTCTCCGACTGTGGTTGTTGACCCAAAATCTATCCTTCATTGTTGCTGGAGGGACAGTCATGGCTTTACTAGTCCACTCAAGCTTGAAGTTGACAAATTTTGCCGCATTCATTTCACTTGTAATATTAACTAATATTTCTGGAGCAGTTGGTGTTCTTTCAACTCTTGCCGGGACCATCTTGATCGAAAGAGAATGGTAAGTAGATGCAGAATTTAGACTTTTAAAATAATTAATGAAGTCACTGATTAATGATATAAATTCTTAGGAATAAATAGAAGAAAAAAAAAAAGATTTACCTTGAGCAGATTACTGTGTCAGAATTATGCCAATTCATTGCTACTATGTATTTAGTAATGCTTCTTTTCTGGTATAATCTTGGATTTAATATCTAGTTCTATGGGTATATACTTTTTATTGGAAGCAAAGGAAATTGTTTTATTCCTTCATGGAAACCCTAAATTATTTAAATAAGTATTTTGTTTTTCAATTTTGCTAAGAATTTGATTTACTACTATAAAGATAGTATTTGGTTAATCAGTTGCTCAAACATTTGCATTTGCATTTTAATCCAAAGTCAATTCTTTTTACCTACAAATTTGCAAGCCTACTAAGTATATATACCATTCATTACCAATTTAACTCCATGAATTAAAATGCAGACTTGAATCCTACTATTCATAATTAGAACTTCACACCTATGACTACTTTTTTTATTAGTATTATAAAATACAAAGTCTTGATACTCAGTAGTGACCAGTTACCCATATATTCCCTTATCCTTTATATTATAACCAGCGAATGAACCAATGCAAACACTGGTGAGTGACCAATGAATTTTAAAAATAAAGAAAATAAAATGAAAAGGTGGAAAAAAAACACATCTAAAGAAAACATAAAGAGAAATAGAGAATTAGTGTCCAACTATGGTTAGAAGAGGGAGAAATGGGTGGATGAGGAAAAATAGGATTTTGGAAGATCCAGTAGAGTTAGAAGAGGGAGACGTGATAGTTTTTTATTCTATTTAGGAGAGATATGTGGTTGAGAAAAAATAGGGATAAAGGAGATGTGACTGAGAACATGAGAGAAATACATAAGAGAAGTAAGAGTGGGCACACATGGAATTTTTGTAAAAATAGAAGAAATTCATATGGGTTGTCCACGTTGGCAACCCATTTCTTTAGTATATATATAGATTATACAAGTCTTTACACTTTATCACTGGATTATTCTCATCCTTTGGTTGAAGCTGAAATTTATCCATAGCATCATTCCTTAAATTCTCCACGAAAACCATCAAGTTGCAGTCGTACTTAGAAACTTCTACTGATAATATAGACCAAAGAATCAATTTTTCTACTGATTGGAATGAAAAAATAAATAAATAAAATACAGTCCTATTTTACATTTTCACCAAAAACTCAATCTGTTTAGTTGCACACAACCTCAACTTAATAGTGTGGGCGCACACACAGACACATGACTTAAACATTATAACTATGAAGTATTTATGCCAATATCCTGGAAAAGCTTACTATAACGAATTTATCATTGCAATGAACCTACTGTGATTTACAAAAAAAAAACACCCACTATGCTTTTGTTGATTTACAGAATAATTATACTTCTGATTTATCAAATTACTAATCTCTCAGCGATTAAATCATGTTGGAATTACAGGGTGGTGGTGATTTCAAATGGACAATCTCCAGAAGTACTGACAAACATGAATTCAGTTATACGACGGATCGATTTAATCTGCAAGCTATTTGCCCCTGTGTTTAGTGGCTTCATTATTAGCTTTGTATCACTGAAAGCATCTGCGTTGACTTTAGCACTCTGGAATACTTTATCTGTTTGGGTGCAATATTGGCTTCTAATCTCTGTATATAATGGAATTCCGGCTCTAAGTGAAAGCAACCAGAAGAAGATGACAAGACTTGCATCAAGTGATCCAGTAGACAGCACGTCTATTTCTCAGGATACAGAGAGTTTACTTTCTCATGCAGAAAGCAATCTAGAAATGGCAGAACACAATTGGAAAAGTAAAATAGTCCAAAGGCTCTTGAAGATCCCATATTTTGATGCATGGAGCGTGTACTTACAGCAGGATGTGGTGCTCCCAGGAGTTGCCCTAGCTTTACTGTATTTTACTGTTCTTAGGTGAGATCTGCTTGATATTGATGCTATTAAAAAAGAAAAAGAAAAAAGAAGAAAATACGTCTTATGTCTACTGTCCGGAAAAAGATAGCACATTGGATGGTTTGGTTAATATAATTTGATCAAAATGATTCTTAGCCTTTGATGCCTCTGAGATGGGACAAATTAAATTTCATGTGTGTGACAGTGTGTCAGATGTAATGTTTTACTGTTCTAGATTGTCCTTTCTACTGAGGAAGAAGTACCCTCAACTTCCTCTAGAACATTTGTTCCTTATTGTCTTTCTGGTTGTGCTTCAAAATTTGAAAGTTCATATTTTTATTTTCTTGGTGCAGCTTTGGAACATTAATGACAGCTGCTTTGGAATGGAAGGGGATACCTGCTTTTGTAATTGGCATTGCACGCGGAATAAGTGCTACAATTGGAATAGCTGCAACACTAGTGTATCCAATCGTACAATCACGTATTTCAACCCTTCGAACAGGACTATGGTCTATCTGGATTCAGGTATCAACTTATACACAATATATTGTGCTTAGTTTCAGTTCTCGGTCCCAAATATGTCATTATAATCAAATATGATCTTTTTCTTCTTATGTTAGGTACATACATGGTTATATACATACAATATCCTTAATGCTTATTTAGTACCAGTTTAAGGTCCCAGCAGAGTAGACATTAAGTATGGTACACTGTCTCAAGCCTGCATATGTGAGGCAAGTGCTGCAGGGAAAAAAGAAAAAGAAAAAAAGCTTACATTAATTGGGTGACCTTAACAATTTGATGTCACATGCTTTTGGGTCAACAGAAGACTTGTGATAAATGATCCTGGACAAATTATATGGTTCAGATTGTGGTGGCATTTGTCATATGAGCTCTTCAAGGATGGACCCACTGAATGGTGCGTCCAAATCCCCCCCACCACTGCATGTTCTCTGCATATGCAGAATTGCAGATGTGGGGTGGATTGGTGGTTCATGGAGCCTACCCAACTAATCATACAAATCCTCATATATTTGTATCTCATTAAATATTTGTTTTCTCATTGTTTCATGATGAACAATTTAACTTGTAATTCTTCTGGCATCTCTTTTTCCAATGGGGGTGCTAAAACACTTTGTGGATGTTCTATCTCCTAGAAAATTGATGCAAAATGGTGGTTCCTACCAAACACTGTCTCTTAACATGATAAAAAGAATTTGGTCCCACTTTTATGTGCCAATATCTGTTTGATTGAACTAGTCAGTTTCTTGCCAAACATATTATATCCATGAGACTGTACTGCCAGACCCTCTCTATACTTACTGAATACTTCCCAGCCTTATGATGAAATAGTATACGTTCCTCCATATTATATCCAGTTTGGATTTGTTAGATTGAGTTAGTTAATGCAGTTTCTGACTTGGTGACCACCTAAGACTGAATTGCTTGTTCTTTGCTGAATTACATTTTATTTTCCTTAAAGGAATTTTCTGTTTTTCATATAATTTGCATCATTTGACCTCAGTATTACACGTCAATTTTATTTATATGCTATATAATAGTGTTGGAGAGTTGTAGGACATGAATGAACCTTTCTTTTGTGGCGTGCCGACAATTGGGCGGAAGTGTCAACTTCATTTTATGTTACTTCAGAAATTCTTGAATTATGATTTACAGTGGTTCTTCGTGATATAACCTTAATGTTTGATACTTGCGTTGGTCTTGGGCAGTGGAGCATTCTGCTGGTATGCGTTGCTTCAATATGGGTTCAAAATAGCTATATCTCAGCATGGATGCTGATGGGTGGGGTGGCAGTGTCTCGTCTTGGATTGTGGATGTTTGACTTATCTGTTATTCAACAAATGCAGGTAAATATTAACTTAAACAGTTACCAAAAACTTTTCAATGATTATTTCTTTTCTTTTTTTATGGGTAAGATAGATATGTTGATTATAGTAGTTCATTGTTTCTAAGTGAAGTGTTTGGGGTTCTATTTCTAATGTATTCCTCAGCTACAAGCTTTCTACTTCTCATTAACCTATTTTATATTGATATTGATCTTGATAGTTTTCTTTCTGGAACAAATCTCAGAAGTTCATCCTTTTGTTCATTCTAGTTTTTCAACTGGCTTTTAATTAGGATCATGTTCCTGAATCCGATCGTTGTGTTGTGGGAGGTGTCCAGAACTCACTTCAGTCTATCTTGGATATGATGACTTATGTCATGGGAATAATCATCTCAAATCCACAGGTGATCATCCTCAGACATGGTAGATAAGAAATTTAATCTATGCTTTCCTTACATCATTCGTTTATATACATTACATAAGTACATGTGCTTGTTTCAGAAAATCATTACGTGCTTCTGTAAATGCATTCATGTGCATATCTCGTGGTTGTTGATTGCATAATGATCCCATTTTACCCTGAAATACATGCACAACTATCCTCAAGTTATGTTGAGTGAGTATATTGATGGTATCATTTTGATTTAGGGACTCTGACTGAAAAGGGATGATGAATATGTTAACCTAGACAATTGTGGTATTTGTTATAACAGGAATACTGGCACTTAGAAATGCCCTGGAAAGTGAAAACAAAAAAGAGGCATAGGTAGGACTACATGTATTTTATTTCCACTTATAGAAAAGAAGTATAGATTATTTTCTAGTAAATCTTTAACCTGTATATAAGTTATTTCTGATTTAGTTAAAAAAATAAAAATAAAAATATGACTACTCTAATGCCATATGAATTTTTTGATAGTACTTGTATGGTAGGCTAATGAGTGTCCTGAAGGCACTTTTTAAGTATCTTCAAATGATACCCATTTGGGTACAGAATCCTAACTAATAAAGGGTTTAATATCATCATTTACTTTTTTAGTTCAAACTATATATCAAATTCATTAATAAAGGGTTTAATAAACATCATTTACCTAATTAGCTCATTGTATTGAATAAATCAGATGGAATTTTTAGTCACTACTAGTCAGGGACTACCAAAATGGTGTGTCTAGATCTGGATAATTCTATGTAAAATTGACAGACAAAACAAAAACCCAGGAAAGTATATCTCTTTGGTTTTACAAATGTCATCAAGGTTAAGTCCCGAAATACCCATGTATTTACATTTAAATTGAATACAGACACTGATGTACATGTATAACTTCTCCCAACTTTGCAGCTGGATATTTATTCCTGATTTCCACACCAACCTATTCAGCTCAATATCCTCCTTTATGCCCTCAAAATCATTTCTCATCTTCCATGACTGACATCCTTTTTCGCCCTCTTTTGGGAGTACTACTGTACACTCGCCAATGCCATTAATGGCCTTGGGGGCATATGATCAAACCATCTCAGGTGATCTCCTTTATTTTGTTGGTGTGAATGTACCAAGAATTATGATTTAAAATATTATGTTTTGCCATTGTATGATTGTAATATTCATGAACGGTTCTTCTATGTTTCGTCAAGCACCAGCTGCATTTGAATGATATGCATAGGCCAAATGTAGTTACTTGTCATTACGTAGGAGAAGGTCCAAGGTTGGACTGATTGGATTCTAAATGCAAGAAGCCAAGATCAGTTCTCTTTATTAGACACTGATGTCAAGGGGGTAAGTTATATGATTGTGATTAATTCCCATATCCGTTGTCTAGCATTTGGGCAGTATCACATTAACTTACCACCAGGGCTATGACATCATTTGCGTTATATATGGTGCCTTTAGAAAGTTATAAAATTCTTACCAATGGTTAGTGTGCAAGCTAAGAAGGGTCATTATCCAGACCGAGACAGTGTCAAGACTATGAAAGTGCATGGTTTATGTTTTCTCAGACTGGTATCCATTATTTTATTTTTTATTTTTATAAATGATGACGATTTTTATTGAGAAAGCAAAGAGAAATACAATAATACCAAACTGGTATCCATTATGGCTTTTTATCTTCTTACATTAAGGAAATCCAGTGAATTAGTGATTTTAGTCATTCTAGGCGTCTCCATGACAAATGATGAGGAGCTTGAGATTGTCTTGTGTTCTTACCTGGGTTGAGGCTTCTGTGATACTTGTTTAGCTGTTCATTGTTGGACAGGTAAAAGTTATTTCTATTAGCTGTCATATTATATGGTTTTCACCAGATGAGTATAGTTGGCACATTTGATAAAGAATCCATTACTAGATAATCTATTTACTTAATTAAGTGGTTGAAGTTAGCAATTTCTGTCCTAGTTCTGTGGAAAAACTTGTGGAATTGCTTGATTGAACCAATGGTGAATGTGCGTGTATATATATAAAAAGGTCTTCTAGGTGGTTCACCTAGATTTCTTTGCTAGGTTACATCTCTAATTTCAGCCATGTAGAGGAATGATGTGACCAATCCAGACCATCAGTCAGAAGTGGGATTCTCTGAACTGGTTGTGTCCAGTTCCCCTGTCCACCTCAACCATATAGCCCCAATGTATTGGACTTATGACCCAGTAATACCAGCTACACACTGGACACTTTTATCAAACTTCTATGATTGATATGTTGAAAGAAGCAGCTTTATCTCTCAAAGAATACACATTGGAAAAAAGTATACTAAACTTTGTTCCTTTTTTGTTCTTCTTCAGGATTTTGGAAAGTTAACAATCTTGTCGTTCTCATCAGTAACACTGGCTGCTGCACTTTACAGTTTACATATCTACCGTGTCCGCAAGCATCTCTTTCACTTTGACAAGTTGTTTGCAGTAATGCTTTGGTTGGCAAGATCACCATGAGGTACAAAGAGTATATTGTAAAAGCTCCATTTGTAAGTGACACACCAATACTTTCAGATACTAGTAAGGATCACTTTTATAGTGGAGCAGGAAACAGAGCAACCAATTTGTATTGCTGGCCTGAGGGTGGTATTAGAAAAAAGATACATGATCTAAGGTCCTTGTTTTGTACACTGTAAGTATTGCTCTGGTAAGGGCACAACATGCATGCAGGGTAGTAGCTGGAGGCTGGGCTGTGTTCAATCCAACTGGAGGTGATTCGAACTCAGCTATATATCAGGTTTTTCATTTTTACTGATGCCATCTTTTCATCGTTCTTTTCTTATTGGCAACTATAAATCAAATGTAAAAAGGCAGTGTGTTATACTATTTGCTGAAATTTCATCACATCTTCTTTCTCTGTCTTTAGTTTAAGTTGCGATACACATGCTAAAAGCTATGTGATTGGTTGGGCCTTAAGGCCCATTATGTTACATCCACCGACATCAAGCCCAGGTGTGGCCCATCAGCTGCAGAACAGCCTTGCATGCTTTGCGTTCCCTACTGATTGATCCCACCTTAGAATCCTTTTATTTGGAATGCCTCTGTATATTTCATTGGATTATCGGAACAAATGCAATGATTGAATGGTTATGGCCGTCCAATTAGGTTGAGCTCTATGAGATATTTTGGAGGCTTCAGCCATCATTAATCCAATGAGTTGATCTCTTCGACCTGTTACATCTGTTTGGGAATGTTCTATATGAAAATATTCGTCATTGGTAAGAGTAGATGCCAACAAAATATTTGCCTAAACAATTCATCGATGAGAGGTTAGATTGATAAGTTGAGTGAATTCTTTTTTTTACAGGGAAGCAAATTTATTGAAAATTAGAAGAAAAAGTAGTTACTGAAGAGTGTAAACAAGGCGTCTTTTTTAGCAAGAAAATCCTCTGTTCCCGGAGCACGGTTTGTCCCCTCATGGGATGTGGACCCCATGCGAAGCGGTGCTCTTGGTATAGAGGATCTGCCCCTTTCTCTAAGGAACAAATCTTCTACACCCAAAAATTGTCTACTCCTATTCTACCAAGGCTGGCATGTGATGATTATTTTGATAACTGTTTTTACAATGTTAATCTCATACACCAAATGGCTCATTTCACTGTTTCATAACTCGGTGAGTCGATTCAACGATCACCCAATCAACTTGACTTTACTGTTTATTTGACGTGCGAGTTGGTTTGATTGACTCGCTGATCCACCAGACTCTGTAAACTTTTAAGCTGATGAGTCGGGTTTTAGAAAATAATCCAGATCATATGCAATGCAAATATGTATGATTTTTACTACAGGTCTGAAAAAAAGGAGGTGGGTTTGTGAACAAAATTGATCATAATCTCTCTCTAGTTTGTTGTCCGTATGGTGACCTTTTGACTGATATCAATCACCAAATAAAGTTTTTCTTCTTGCTATATGATATCAAGATAGTGAAGATACAATGGTTTAAAGGGCTTAAGCCTAATGCATTCTGTTAATATTGGGGCTTTTGTTGTATTGATTAGGTTCATAACAATTGGTATCAATCCGTATCTTAAATCATGAAGGATGCGACTTGTGGAGAGGACAATCATTTGTTAGAGTGAGAGCTGTTACACTGTGAAAAGCCCTCCACAAGGTGAAAAGAACTAACTACCTGACAAGAGTGAAAGCCACCACAAGGTGAAAAAAAATGCTTAAAATGAGAGGCCACAGTGGGCCACTGGTACATCAAGCTGCAGAGCAGTGGAGTATTATGAATCCCGATGAATAAAGATTCATCCTAATGCATTCCACTAGTTCTAGGGCTTTTGATGTATTGGCTAAGTTCGTAACACAGTGTAAGCAAAAACGTTCTCCAAGTCTATGTAACCGTTGTAGATAAGAAAAGTTTTCAAGCATCGTTTGAACAAGTAACTCATCACAAGGAGAAGCTTAGATTTGGATTTAATTAGCTTCAAGGCCAAACCAAAACGATGACCCAAACTCAATGATCTCTTCAATGACCAACCGATCCTTGTTGCATTTGTTAATACTTTTTTCAATAATGATACAGTTTTGGGGTTTGAATGTTAGAATTATCTCAATCATAGCACTGAAAGTATTAGTTATCATACAATTTTCAGGATGTCCGGACATTACACAAAATATCAATAATAGAAGCAAGTCATAATTACATACTAAATACCAGGTTGGGGTGCATTTCTATATGTATCCGAAAATCATAAAATATATTTGTAAATATATTCAATAAGTTAGCATGTATGTAATACAATCCCAGACTTGCTACTTGTGGTGCTTAGTTCTAAAACTCAAATTATTATCAAAGTAATAACACAAGGAAACTCCGACAAGTATTAATATGTATAAATCTGCATACATATAAACAAAAAACAAAAAATTGAGTTAGAATCACTTGTCATAGGTGTTTTTCGTTATAATCCACTGTTCTTAAAGTGGGTTTGTCGGACTCTCTCAATGCAGCAGTTTGGTTTGACGACCACCTCTAAGGAATATATCAACAGCCCTTCTTTGTTTTATATAATAATGAAGGTTTGCCAATAAACGACATAGATGATCTTGGTGTAAAGACTTTAGAAACACTTAAAAAATAGATATAACTGTTTTGAAATAGATAAGCTTTCTTCTCTCTTTTCACGAGATAAAGTCTCTTTTAAAGGGTGCATGTGTGTATTCTCTTAGTGCAAGCAGCTGTACCTTCTCCTTGTTTTTTTTTCTAGAAAGAAACACCATTTTCAACCAAAACATTGGCATCTCCTTTGGGGTTGTCTTAACTTATGGTGACATTCAATCCTTTTATATATATATATATATATATATATATATATATATATAGATAT
>JAOXJP010000003.1:10218159-10245112 GCA_025762735.1 Platanus orientalis | reverse complement strand
AGTGAAATGATACCCACGATGTGTCTCGTCTCACGACGTCTCACAAAGAGGGTCGTCGCAGGTGATGTGAACCCGGGGAAAGGGAGCGAGCGTACGGGTGCTGTCGAGTGGAGGAATGGAGAAAAAAGGTTGAAGCCCTAACGTCGTCACGTGAGCCCATCAGCCGGTAAACGTCGGTTTAGAGTTGATGGAGGTTGCCGCCAGCTGTCGGTCACCGAGTAGGAACTGTGTCGTTTTGACACGTCGCTGTACGCTACAGGGTTCTTTAGGAGTGTGGGAACCAACGGTCTCTTTAAAGAAGACCAAGAAATACAAAAACGAAATAAATGTTCTGTTCAGGATTTGATGTCGAGGACAGTGTCTGGGACACCAAAGGATTTTACTTGGAATAAAATGGATAGGGGTTAGATAATATTTTAAATTCCCGCTCATTTTATGCCATATGACGTTCCTGGTCTCTTGGACACCAACTCCTCGACAAGGAGCCATGTTTTGTTTTCTTTGGCGTCTACACATCCTATTTTATAGAATGCTACTATTAAACAAAAAAGGTGAATTGTTTGTGAAGTCAGCGTATCAGCTTGCAATTGTTAATTCTAATATAATCTCTCTAAATTCCAATTTTAGTCATCCCTCAAAAGATAAAGTTTTTTGTTTAGAAAGTTTGCAATGGTACGATCTCTACAAGAGTTAATTTGATCCTAATGCAATCGAGCGTTGAAGATGAATTTCACCTGACGGATTAAGAACAACTTTCTATGAATCTATTGATTTTCACAACGAAAAATGTCAAGAATAGAGACTTATTGATTTTTCAAAAGAAGAATAACAAGAATTAATAGAGAACAAATTTTAACAAATAAAACTTTTATTCAATAACTCAATAATGCTTCAACTCGATTACAATAGAGAATTTATAGCTAAGACTCTAAGACAAAAAATGAAAACTTTTTAAACAATTTCGATTTCTTATTATATTAAGAATTGTTAAAAAATAAAAGATTATTAAAATGAAAAATTACGAAATCTACACAAAACCACATACTTAAAATAAATAATTAAGATATTCCTAAAAGAATCACATTGATAATCCCTTAAAATATGCGACAATTAGATGTTTTTCAAAATAGCAAAAAGTGATCATTTGAGACTTAAATGATGAATTTTGGGGGTCTTCTTATCCACAAATCAAAATTTTATTTGGGACATTATGGAATTCGTCGAACTGATCGTTTTGAGTACTTGTGAATCGCGATTAAACATTAAAACCAAAATTATGGTCATTCAAAGTTTAGGGGTTAATTTTGATTACTTTTTATAATCAATATGTTCCATGAACCGGTTTGCAACTTGATGCACCCCATCAAATCCCTAATAAAGTTTGACTTGTTTTGCATTTGTCCTTAAGACCTAAGCTTGATAATGATTTCCATTTTGCCCAATGGTGTATGAGTTGGTTTAATATGAAAAACATTGTCGAGAAAGATAAGATAGATATTATCTTTGTTATTGCTATCTCTTGTTAGAATATTTAGAATCAAATAAATGTTCTTGCCTTCGCTAATGATCCCCCAAAGTTTTGTCATTGGCTAAGTGTTCCTCTAGCTCCCCTTTTTGGTTAGAAGAGGCTTTGGCTGCGGATCGATGTTCTTCCTGGGGCTTTCCCCAATGAAATAATGTTTCTTTACCAAAAAGGATGTCTCTTTAACCATAATACTGACAAATGCAATTGACTGGTATTTCATTTTATGCGAGAGCGAGCAAACATGGGTTGCTTCTTAGCATTCCAAAATACATAATTTAGAGCTAAAAAAACAGCAAACTCCATGGTAAATCCTTTGGTCTCTAGGCAATCAGACTAATCTGCACTGAAGTAGCAGCAAATATTAAGAGTGCTACTGTTTGAGAGAAAAAAAGACCATGATGAAATATAAAGGAGACGTATGTCCTAATGAAGTAGGGAGAGGACACACTTTGGATGTATTTCTCTTTTTCTACACTCATGTGTCACCCCTGATGTCATTCCAACTTTAGTCATTCTCTAAGTTGTCTTACCCAATCTGACTTCTATCAATAAAAGCGAAAGTTGAGGCTTTCAAATTTTTTTTACGACATGTCAACCATTGAAATAGGCAGAACGTTAGCAGAAGTATAACGATCAAGAGAGGATCTGGAGTGGGAACGACATAAGAACTTCACTTGTAAAGAAAAACCACTTAAATTATTATCATCATTTTAGCACAATGAAATATCAACATCTTAAACACGTGAAAAAGATTCCTATAAAAAAAAAAATGAAAAAGACAGGCCAATCAACTATAGCAAAGAAGAAAAAAAATAGCTCATCAAATACGATATGATGGAATAGAAACAATCATCCTAAAGAGGCCAATGCCCTTTGCTCGGGTGGCTATGGCATACTCAAGGAGGGAGACAGTTAATTTCTCAATGTGGGGTGCCATCTAAGTATGGGTCCTGCGCAATAAGTGTGACAGTTAAGCAGTCTTGGTGCCTCTACCAAAAAATAAAACCATTTGTAGGCGAGCAAGATCATTTATGATAATCACTGTACAAGCACAACTCAATGGTCCCTCTATCTTGAAAAGCAGAGGCAACCAAAAATTCTTGACAGAGAATAATCCGACCCTAACTTATTTGACAATAAAAGGCAAGGTCATTATGCCCCATACGCATGGGGTGATGTGCAGGTTGGATGGGATACCAACCTAACCTTCGACGTTTTGACCTCACCAAACTCGAATCCATGGTTTTCACTAGGTACCATTACACCAAGGCATCGACCATTATATTAATGGAAAAGATGTTCTGTCCGGGATTTGCCTTTGCCTGTAAGTACAGGACACCATAGAACATCTGTCCTGTGGTTTATTTTGAAGTATATAATTGAAGTCATATGATCAGTTTGAGCACCGCGGCAGATGCTCTAACCCATAAACAAGGGGAGGAAACCAAAGTCATATCACAGCCGTAAATGTGGTTTTGTTTTGAACGAAGTTTGAAATTCAATTCCGGACGGTGAAAAAACACCCACATTTATGGCTCTGATATGACTGGTCGGATTGTAGAAGAATAACAAACTCTTTCTGATTTTTCTCTTCATAAAAAAAAGATTTTTCTTAAAATGGTTCAAAGTTTTGGTGAAATTATCAAATAATGGGGTAAAAAAATTATTTTCGAAATTGGTATTTTAGGAGTAAATTTGTAAAAAAATGAGGTAGTTAATGGTTAAGACATTTAAATTATTCTTTTAATACCCTTAACCCATCAAATTGAAAAATCGATTCCTTTTCCTATTCCATCTTCATCACTCTCGTAATATCTCTCTCATTATTCCATGATTCTTCTCCACCTTTATTTATAATTTTTATAACACATGTTTTGAAAGGATCCTGTGATTTAGTCATTGATGAAGAGGAAAAACATTCCGTTTGCACTTATGTTTCAAGGATATGAATTTTCTCATTTGTGATATAAAAATCATTGGGGCATTAAATAGTGCTTTAAAACCTGAATTAGAGTCCCTGAACTGAACAATGGAGGTTGGTCCAACCTAGTAGGATAGCAGGCTGATCTATTCAACCCCATGATATCAATGGAGGGTTGATTGATTACTAGGTCTTACAGTAGCAATTGTACATGAAACAAGGGATTTGGTTCCCTATTATACTATATAAATGATTTAGGGCTAAAAAAGTAATTAACAATCATTAAAAACCAATTTCAGAATTAATTTTTTTTATCTCATTATATGGTAATTTCACCAAGACTTTGAACCATTTTGGGAGAAATCCCTAAAAAGAATGGGGGATGAAGTTGAGAATGTGCCTTGTTTGTAGTGTTAAAGTTGTTTCCTTCATTGATACTCTCTCACTCTTAAGTGTTGCATGTATTCTCAAAAGGTTAGGAGGCCTCGTTTGAAGTGTAATAGAAGCCGACTTCTAGATAAAATTTTCATCAAGAATTGCCTGGATCCAGCTAGAAGAAGCCAATCTATGGTTTCTTATGCTGCTTTTACAAGACTAAACAAAACAACTATTTTGTATAAAAAAGTGTGTGACCATACTACAGGCTGACACATGTTACGTTCAGGGTTAAAATTGTCATTAAGTATTCAGTTCAAAAGTAGGCTTACAAAGAGAGGCACCAAAATCAATTGTGACTCTGTGGTGTGCTTGAGGGTGTACATACACTCTTTGGTCACAGACAATCATTCTCCAAGACTGAATTTCTTTGTCATTTTCTTCATCATTGGCATGAAAAGAGCCGGTGGTGTATCAGCTTCCATCCACGCATTGAAGCAGTTGTGAAACATCTTGTCCAACATTAACATGTAATTGTTTAATTTGCATATAAATCACAATAGACAATTAGAACAAAAATAGGAGTAAGTTATCTGTGACCAAAATTGGTGTGATCACTGTGTGACCCGTATCATAGACTGACAGGTGCCCAAAAAAAGACCAAATTCAAAAAACACATCACTTTCAGTCTGTGGTGCATGCCATACAATGGCCACACCAAATTTGTCATACAAGATTTGTTCCCAACAAAGACGCCATAAGGTTTATTTTGTGGGAAGTCCTTAACCAGTGTTATTTATCGGTGAGGTTTTTTTACGCTCCGCATAGAAAATGCCTAGGTCAAGAGGGGGCCATATCAGTGTCAGAAGTGATTTGCACTCGCCCTAAAAAAGTGAAAATCACTTTCGGCATTGATGTTTCCCCTTGTTTGACCCTAGGTTAGGGGTCAATGTATAAAATCCAAGCAGGTTATTTATCACTACAGTGTTGTCTGTAGTCACGTTGCCATGATCACAGAGTGATGCGTGGCAAAAAAAGGTAAACAAGAACAGTAAAGTAAAAGTTGGATATCACTCTGGTCACCGCAACATGATTGAAATGTACACCATGACTGCAGGGGATCATGAGTGGTTACTTACACATAAAAACAATGAGACTCCGAAGTGCAAGATTTTTACCTTACACTGAAAATATGTGTATGGGGACCTCCTCATGGCCCAAAAACTGCAAACTGGAGCCCACCTGAATTAAATGGATATCTACCTCATTTCCATGAGTCAACACCCTCTACAGTTGTTAAGCCACGTTAACATACTGCAATTGTCTACACCGCGACACAAAGACAAAAAAATACCAAATTTTGGTGGGCATTATTTTTATCTACTTGTGGTGCTAATCAATCACAAACGTAGTTTAACAACTGTAGAGGTCCCAACTCCATTTTCATTCACTAACGGCTTGGCTTCTGTGTGCACAAAATCCGTATAAGGAGCAGCATTGAAAAGTGACTTGTATTTTTTGGGGCACGTGCTTATCACTTTTTAATGCAGATGTAAGTGTTCACAGACCTCTAAACATGCATTGTATATGGATTTTGGGCACACATAAGCCAAGGAGGGAATGGGGTGTTTTCAATGTAAGACCACCAAACCATCAAAGCACTTTAAATGGGTTTGGCTCTCAAGCTCAGTTTCAACAACCCAGCTACATGAAAAAACTAAACTGACTTAGAGAGTATTCTATATGGTGTACAGAGTTGCATTCAATTTCAGTCTATCTTGATTGCCTTTTTTTTTTGTTTTTAATCTTTCACCTTGGCAATTTAAGCAGAAGTTAGGTGTGAGTGATGTCTCTTTCAGCCAGCCATGCCTGAGCATTTTCTGTCTCCCCACATTCTATATGGAATGATGGGATCCAATCATGGACCTCTCTCATTTTACCTAAGCAAGATGAATCATGGGGCTTGGATTCTAATATCTTTAAGGGAAAGGATGTTCTGTCCAGGATTTGGTGTCTAGGACACCAGGGGCTGTCATATGGAATAAAATGCATATTCCACATTCAAAAAATGCATCACCCACTCATTTTATTCCATAGGACATCCCCCTGGTGTCTTGGACATCAACTTGGACAGAACATCTTTCCCTATCTTTAGGTATGTAAGCGTCTTGAAATTTGTAGTCTCTTTACCGTTTCCTTGGCGCCTGACATCTTTTTGTGTGGATGGAATCCGGACTCAGCCATGCACTGGAGTGCTCAACGATCATGTCCCTTTTTTCAGCCCCATGAGAAGCGACACACAAATAACTCTTAAGATTTATCTACTTTTTCTTCTACTCAAAAGTCTAAAATGGACAAAAAAAATTCCTATGCTTTATCCTGCTGGAAACCCTTTTACACTTGTTTTTTCTTCACACAACCCCTGTCCTACTCATATACACGTACAATGGGATACAACTTAGAAAAGTTTAAACCATATCTTTGGGTTAGACATGGATCTAATAATTGAGAAGCATAACACACCTTTTACAGTCACTGTCTTGGCTTGTTTGGCAGGCACCATAAAAATTAACCATTGTCTTCCATCTGTATTTTTTTTAAGATCATAATTGCTTGAATTACTAGTAACCTGTTTGGCTGTCACCTGTAATGCAATCATTTCATTTTAAATTCTCAAGCATATATAGCTATGAGGTTGTTAGCATCCAAATTTTGATTCAGACTAGTTAAATGGAATCAGATTCCAAACCCAAGTCTAGATGCCAATTCAAATTGGTTGAATGCGGTTCCCTGAAATGGAGTGGACAAACCTTCCTGGTCTTTTCGTGATGCCCACATAAGTGATGGTTCGTAATAAACTTATTCAAATTTGATTTGTTAACTAAAATTAGAAATGAAGTCATCTTAAGTTTATCCGTAAAATGAAATGATTTAAGTTATCAAGTACAAATCACTGGAATGAGTTCATTTTGAACCATCCCCTTGTAGCTACAAATGCTTTGGGAATTTAAATGAAATGATTTCATTATAGGTGGCTGCCAAACACAGTCCAAGTAAATTTAGTGTTTTGTCATGAAACCCAATTATGAAACAGATGAAGGAGAAGCTGTTTCTTGAGCCATTGAAATGGGGTCAGAGTTAGTTGGATTAGAGGATCATGTGGTACGGTAGCCAAATGGGCAATAGAAGAATTACACAACGGAATGAGTTTTTTTGAATAATAATTTCTCACCTCTATCTTGTACTCTTTTATTGGGAAAGGATCATTAGGAATATCATAAATGTTACAATAGGAGATGGATTAATGACACTCCTAAAACCTCTCACAACAGCATTTTTTTTTCCTTTTATACCCCTCCCCACATCCCCACCCCTCTCCTCTCTGGCGTCGGCAGCAACCCACCCCTCCCCTTCTGGCACCTCCCTCTCCCTCTCTCTCCCGTACCCTCCCTCCCTCTTCTTCTCTCTGTCTATGATCTAGGGAGAAAGAGAGAAAGAGGAAGAGAGAGGGAGAAAGAGGAAGAGGAAGAGGAAGAGAGAGAGGAGAGGAGAAGGAGGGAGAAGAAGGGAGGGAGAGAGATGTTGGAGAGAGAAGAAGGGTTACTAGAGAGAAATACGTCGGGGAGAAAGAGGGAGAAAAGAAGAGGATTATTTTGGAGAAAAAGGGATGAGGGGTATTTTGGAGAGGGAGTAAAAAAGGAAAAACTAAAAAAAGGGTGTAGTGAGTGGTTTTATGGGTGCCATTTATCTATCCCTAAAATTGTTGCTACGAAGAATTTGAGGAACTAGGATGAGCAAACAAAGTCCAAATTGCTGAGGGGTGTAAGCTTATATTCCTAATTTCTTATTTTGAGAATCGTACATGCCACCATAGTGAAGATCACGATAGGTAAGATAAGAACCCCAAACTTGATTTTGGACTTTTTAAGGCATTCAGGGTTAGTGGACACTTCACCATGTCCCGAATACCACTTTGGATCATGACTATGATTAACAAAAGGGCAGAATTTATGGTCTAGCTGATTGATAGAAAGGTCTCAGAAGAGAAAGCAACAAAAATTGAACGAAAGAAATGTTTGAGGGGCTGTGACCCATTTGCGACCAAAATAGAAAAAAATATTATTGGTTAAATACTCATAAATCCATCATTGCAAAAACCAAAGTCGATTGATGATTTTTTATGGGAAGAAGGCTATTCGAACTTCTATATAATTAAGCCAAGAAAAAGGAACCCATAACCAATTTCCTGCCACTGGCAAGGCAGCAACAACATGACTATATTCCTTCGTCATACTGCTTGAAAGAACGCAATCAATGTACCAACATATTCAATACAAACGAAATGCACAATATTCTTGTGCAGAGATAGAGGATTTGGGCTTCCCTTTTTCTATAAACATAAATTTGTTATAGGAGCCTCGGGCATTACTGGTATCAAACAGTGGTCCAGACTCGGTAGAAAGTTTTATGCCGTGAGGAGGAAGTAAGTGAGAGAAGCATCATCAAGAAGAGTAGGGGCCATCATCCCACAACCGAAATGAAAGGCATTGAAAGCAATGCTCCAAGCAGCTGCTGCCAAATCCCTCAGTCCATTGGAACAGAATAGCGACAATGTTGGATGGCAACTCGGATCGTCTATAGGCTGGCCTGTAGGCCAGCCTTGTAGGCTGTGGCATATATAGATGACATGTGGCTTTTCCAAGTTGAGTTAAACTCTTCCAAATCCCCTTTTCTTTTTTTCATTTTTGGCAAAACCACCTCTTCCTTTTGTTTTAAAAACAGGAAAAGTGGTAGGGTGGCAATGTTTAACAAGACCAATGAACCCGACACGAACCCAACACAAAATAAAGGAGTTTGGGTTGACTGTAAACTGGTTTTGGGTCAAAGTGTATTGATCCGTTTTACCACGATTAATAAATGGGTTGGGTTCAGGTTGAACCATCTAATCATAAACCCTTAATTTGAGATGATACGAATCTAACCCGCCAACATGAATTACCACATAACCTGTAAATGCGACACAAACCCAATACAAAATAAGTAGGTTAGGGTTGACTGTAAATAGGTTTTGGGTCAAAATGGGTCAACCCACTTTGACATGATTAATAAATGGGTCAAGTTATGGTTGAACCATATAGTAATATACCCTTATCTCGACATGACACAAACCCAACCCACCAACATGAATTGCCAGTTCTAAAAACTGCTCATCCCTTCTTCTGCGCCGGCGATAACATTCCAGCAGTAAAACGGTAACCCTCCCTCCCTTTGAGGAGCTGTTTCCCGGTTGAAAAAAAATAAAATAAACGGAAGAGGGTGTTTTATTAAAAAATGGGGGGTTTGATGGAGTTTCACCCAATTAAAACAAAATGCCACTTGTCGTCTGGGCCTACAGAGCTGGCCTGTCGGACAGCCTACAGACGATCTTAATTGTATTTTTACAAGTGAAGGGCAAACACACCATGGAAGTCCACTTTAATCATTTAGCAAACGGACGTCTTCTGGTCATCAGGGCCCACTTGACAGTCCTACATATATATATATATCAACAGAATCTGTACAAGATGAGGAAGTAAGCAATCATTCGCACTGTAAATTTCAATTGAGGGGAAATGACCCCTGACCTATACTATGGAAGGATGATGCTGCAGCCACCTGAGGGCATTGTCAATGTTTTTTAATGATTAAAAAAATCAGATTCTCTCTTCTGGTTCTTCAAAGAATACAAAATTAACAATGGGAAATAGGTAAAGTGGTAGACAAAGAAACCATGGGATTAGGTACGGAAATTTGCTTTTCCTGATGTATTAGGATCACATCAAGGGGCTGAGTATCAGTACCTAAAAGTGACTTTCACTTTTTTGGGAGTGCTTATCACTTTTCAGCACTGATGTGTCCACCCCCCTAATGTCATCTTAATACATCAGGAAAGGCATATTTCCGTATATAATCTTTTCCGGAAACGATGTGGGTTGAATTTGAAGTTTTGAACCGACTATAAGAAAAGTTAGGCAGATGATTAAGGTAAAATAATGTCGCACTATCATCATTTCGTTCAGGGCAATTATCAGCACATACCTTTATAGAGGGTTTGAACAAAGTCAGTTTGGAAGACCAAGCTTAGTCGTCTTCATGCCATACAAAATCCTCTTTTTCTGTTTCCTTTAAGACTTGAACTTTAGATTAGATGGACGTGTTGGGTTTAGTTAAATCCATATTGGTGTGTTCTGATTGAATGATATTCTATGTTGGACCCTTATTTAAACCGTTAAAGAATATGTAATTTTTCATTGGAGAGTTGGCATAATCATAATCTATAACTTTTTACCCATGTTGTTGGGTAGAGAATTCAGGAAATTTGAGAGGTCAAAAGATAAAATTATTAGTGGAGAACTAATGCGATTCTACAGCTGGGTTTCAAGGTTTGGAGGCAAGGCTTTATTGACTTTAGTTAAAAAGTTACTACAAAAGTGGAACAGGAGTTCTTTCGACTTGGTGGTGCTTTCTTTCCCTTCCCTTTATGAAAATTAAAGTACATTTGCCCACCAATCAAGAAAAGAATCTAAAACACCTCAACACTCTTTCTCTATGTATAGATATGAGTGAAAGGTCCCAAAGGCATTCACCAACAGTTGAGTGCTCCTCCCATCCCAATGTGCTTCTGCCCAGATAGAATCCAGCTTGTTCTACTTAAATCCAATCTTTCAACACAAACGTCCTCCAAGTTGAAACACTCTCTCCAACACATAAATCTCAATGGCGACTGTAAGTAACCCCCCTCTTCATTCACTTATTTGTAACTCTTCCATTTAAAGATTTGAGTGAGTGAATCTCTTGCATTGCATCAGGTGGTGGAGTTGAAGGTGGGCATGCATTGCGATGAGTGCATCAAGAAAATCAAGAAGGCCATCAAGAAGATTGAGGGTATATAAATTTCTTTCATCCATTTCTTCCTTCAAGTTGTTTAATATGGTAATTAAAGAGGGGCTTGAAATATTATTTTCTTGTGCATTGTTGAAGTATATTAAGTATATTATCTCTAACCTCTCCTACAACCTTAGGGTTTTAGGAGGGACGGTTAATTGTTTCATTTAAGATGGTATCAGGGCAGGTTTTAGGCACGAGTTCAAATCTCTTTCTGAATGCAATGATCCTCTCGGCCTTTCTGTGCACACCTAGCTCCCCACATTCATTGTAGAGGAGTGTCCCTCTTGAGGGGAGTGTTGAAATATATTAACTCAGTAGGGTTTTAGGAGGGACAATTAATTGCTTTATTTAAGATGCATATGACTGTTAAGTCTCGATCAGTTCAACTTCCCCTTGAAAGTCTTACTTAGTAATAAATAACCGGATGGAATGCCTTTATATAGCTAAGAATTCAAAATTCAATTAGTTCTTCTACCAACTAAAATATCTTAAGTTGGCCTTTTTCTTTCTTTCTAATAACGTTACTTTCATAAGTCCCTTTTAAAGGAATTTGAACTTTGTGGCTGGCAGATATTGATACATACAACCTTGACACAAAGCTCAACAAAATCACTGTGACTGGTAATGTTACAACAGAAGAAGTCATCAGAGCCCTTCAAAAAATTGGCAAGACCGCAAGCAACTGGGACGAAGATTAGAAGAAAATCTTATACATCTGGACTATATGATGTGATCACATCTCATAACCACTGGTTTATATAACTAATGGCTATGCACTTGGAAAAGAGAAAGGGGGTTCGTATTTATTAGAGGGTTGGGTAAGGTGCAGGGAAGAAGTCACAAAGAATCAGGGAGTCTGATTTACGCATACAATGTGACAAAAGCATTGTTAATCTTTTTTTAATACAAGTTTAATATATTATGTTCTCAAGTGGCAAGCAATATATTAGAATAAGCTAATGAAGGTGTTATTGGAATCACCAACTACTTCATTAGAAGGCAACCATGGCAGTTCTATGTGGGAAGATTTTATCTTTTGATTTCTTGTAGGATGTGAATTAAGGAGTGCAACTAGGGTGGGTTGAGTTGTATTTAAAAGAAATTAATAAAAATTATCTCAAGTGGGTTGGCCGGGGACCAACCCAACCCTTATATTTGTTTCATTTACAAATATCAATACATATATGAATCATACACGATAACCAAAAATATAAAATAAAATATATACATGTCAATATGTCATTGTTGGGTTCTCTTTGGGCTTTGGTTTTGGGTGCTTAGTTCCTCAGTTGAAGCCGAAAACCTGACTCGAGTTGTCATCTAATTAAGTTTCTACGCATTCACAGTCTAATTTTAAAACAGCCAAACCCTTGTGCCTAGTTAGGTTTCACTCGTGCGAGTTGAATCTATTGATCCTGAAATAATGCATTTTTTATTCATGTTTCAAGGGGCAGGTTGTGGTTTCAAACCTCACGGTGATAGTAATTCGGCAATGGATTGCATTGACGTCTGCTTCCACCTTATCTCGACACCGCTAGTGGTAATGGGGTCTGAGTGGCTCTAAGAAAGATACAGTAAGGCACAACCTTTTCTAAATGTCAGTAGACACATGGCTTCCAATTGAAACTTTAAGTCACACCACCCCTCACCCCTAAGAAAAGAGGTCGTTTTAAGCTTGATGAAAAAACCTCTTACGACCCCACATAAAGCTCAGGGTTTATAAGTTAGGTACTCAGTTTAGAGACTGAAAATCTCCAATCTCAAATCTCCTACTCACCCTAACCCCCTAAAGTTCACTTTGGCATAAGAACAAAGAACCAAAAAAGAAAAAACTTTAGGATTCCAAATGACTCCAGATCCTTTCTTGCAAAAGCAGGAAGGGCTCTATTTTGCATCAAGGAGGATGCAACACGTTGGGAGGAAAATGTAACTTAACCACATGAGTTAACATGCAGTCACTTACCTTCCTTTGGTATACGAATTCTAGAGAGAGAGAGAGAGAGAGAGAGAGAGAGAGATACACATGCTTTCTTGTGGCATGAAACATGAACAATGTCCCGGTAAGGGGTTACTAGATGCATTCATCAAATAAAAATTTAGAATCAAAGATAAAACAAAAGAAAAATAACTCTTTAATCAAGTCAAATGACTCTAATCATATACCATGTTATAGCTCTTCCAAGTTTACCCAATAAAGGAAAGAAATCATTATATAGTTGACTCATATAATGCCTCAAATCCATTCGATGCGGTAAAGACGTATACTAGAAAAATAAAATCTAATTTATCACTCTTACCCTCCCTAAAAAAACAAGGGGAATCAACCAGCATGAGTTGACCCGAACTCCGGTTCTTTATATATATATATATATATATATATAAAGGTTTATGTTCAGCTTAGGTTCATCGCAAGCCTAAGGTTCCCAACTCAGACTCGCTCACTAAAATTGAGGCAAGCTCAGCTCAAGCTTATTGTTACAGGTCCGAATCTTAAAGCCCAAATTACCCATGAACCAACCCTGCTTCTAAAGGCTAAAGACAAAACAGGCTCAACACCCCACAAATCAAAGTTCCCCATCATTGTAAAAATCACAACTTAATTAATGTCAATCGTTTAATTACACCACCGAAATTCCCAGTTAAATTTTGGATTGTCATGTCTTTAACGAGCCAAGCTTTTACCCAACCCTCCAGAGGCCTAACGTTAGATAAATAATAATAATGATAATAATAATTATTAATATCATAATGTTTGGTTTGCCTCTAATCTTAATCTCCGAACTGATAATATTCAGCAAGACTCCTTGAAGGATTGGCTCTTTAGTTGGTTTAAGTCCTCCTTTGGGAATATTTGATTAGAGGAATAACATTGTTTTTAATGGAAGTCTCATTTTAGATTTCGAAGTTATATCTGTTGTGACAAAACAACACTGTGGAACAAAACATGGATCGGATTCAAGTATGTGATGCGCGAAACAACGCGAGAAAACAATAAACGACAAAGAACAATAACACAAAACAATATTTAATATGGTTCTACAAGATTACTTACATCAACGAACGAAGATGATCAAGAACTTTTACTAAAATAGAGAACAAAGGGATTATAAAACACACAATGATGAGTTACCAAAACAAAATGTAAAACTCTGTGAACTCTTTACACAAAATGCGTTCTTTCTTCTCTGACAAAGTCTTGACTTGTGCTGCTTTTTCACAGGCTCACTTCCATAAATCTTTCACAACTCACAAAACCCACAAACCATCCTTTTATAAGATGCACACTCACTAAATAAACCCTAATACATTAAGGTGACTTAAAATCCCCAAATAACCAAACCTCTCAAAGAGGATGGTTTCCTTGGCTTTTACATCTTGCACATGGTTGATGTCGTGGACACTCAAGACACTTTCCAACAAATCTCCAACTTGGCTTGAATTCCACCAAACCAAAAAAATGAACAACTCCTAGATCATCTTTTCCACCAAACCCCAAGAAGTACACAATTAATTCTCTTTCAAATTGATAGAGTTTAAGCCATCCTTGAACTCAACCACTAAACTTGGCTTTGTTGACATATCTGCTAACTCCTCAGCACTAATTCACAACCATGTCTTCAAATCCATTTCTAATTGTAGGGCTAAGTTCAAATTGAGCACACATCAATACTATCGAATTTTCAGAACCTGAATGGGGTCTAAAACAACATCCTCACATACTAACGAAGTAAGAGTACCACACTCAAACTTAACCTCTAACTTAACACCCAAATCTCCATCATCAACCTATTTGCTTAGACACAGCAAAATAGAATCACCAAGAGTAACACCTCCATGTTGCTTTCCAAGAGCACAACCCTCACAAAACCCAAACTTCTCACTATAGAGAAAACCACTTCACTTGCTTAAATCCACCAAACCTCTTACACAAATGTGACCCATTTGCCTATGCCACAATTGTGTACAATATATACAAAGTATACTTAAATATAGTGTAAAAGATAAAACTACTCCACCTTGAACAGTGTTCCCGAGTAGTACATAAATGTTCTTTCCACTAAACTTCTTAACTTCGAATCTTGTAGACG
Source organism: Platanus orientalis (assembly GCA_025762735.1). Classification (NCBI taxonomy): domain Eukaryota; kingdom Viridiplantae; phylum Streptophyta; class Magnoliopsida; order Proteales; family Platanaceae; genus Platanus; species Platanus orientalis. The sequence continues at coordinate 10,230,276 of JAOXJP010000003.1, read as the reverse complement.
CCATTGCAAAATTCTCAAAAACAAAAAATCCTTAACCTGCAATAGTAACTAATGACAACTAGTAGCTGATAACCCAAAATGACCTTACGCTTTGAACAAAAGCAATCCTCAACACTAGTCCACAATAACCTTAAGCTTTGATAGCAATTGTTGTGATAAAACAACACAGTGGAACAAAACACAAATTGAATTCAAGTATGTAATGCACAAAATAATGTGAGAAAATAATAAACGACAAAGAACAATCACACAAGACAATATTTAATGTGGTTCGGCAAGATTGTTTATATCTACAAGTGAAGACAATTAAGAACTTTTACTAAAATGGGAACAAAGAGATTATAAAATGCACAATGGCGAGTTCTCAATACCAAAGGCAAAACTATGTGAACTTTTCACACAAAATATGTTCTTGCTTCACTAAAAAAGTCTTGACTTGTGTTGCTCTTCTGCAGCCGAACTTCTACAAATCTTCTGCAACTCACAAAACCCACAAACCATCCTTTTATAGGAGGCACATTCACTAAAGAAATCTTAAAAAATTAAGGTAGCTTAAGAGCCTCAAATGACCAAACTTCTCAAAGAGGACTGTTTCCTCGACTTTTACATCTTGCACACAACTGATGCTGTGGACATTCAAGACACTTCTTAACAATATCTCGAACAAATTAATGCAAGATCTTGTGTCTTTGGTAGCTCCAAGCCGAGCACACACTGATCCACCCACTCACACCTCATTTTGGACCTCTCCTCTGAAGGTGTTTTAAAACTTAACTTTGATATAGATCACAAACAACCACACTCATATGTTGCTGGTGTAATCATTAAAAATGAGAGGGGTGATTTCATTGCCACTAACATTGATTGTTTCTCTTGTAGCTCCCTTACCGAAGCTAAATGCAGAGCAATTCTTCTAGGCATTCACTTGGCTTCTCAGTTGAATTATAAGAATTTGATCATCGATGGGTGATGCCACCATGATCTTTGAGCTTAAAAAGGACCTTGAGAATCGACTATGAAATTTAAAACCCTTCCTCTAGGATTGTTCTTATTTTTATCCTTTTTTTTATAATATTAATTTCTCTCATGTATTTTGTGATCTGGGGTGGCTCACTCTATTGCAAACTAGGCTTTGAACTCACAAAACTCATTGTCTTGGATTCATTCACCTTCTAACCAGATTCTTGATTTAATTAGGAGTGATCTTCAGTAAGTGAATTCTATTTTCACTTAACTCATGTTTACTTAAAAGCTTAGAGATTCTTTCAACAAGAAAAAAGTAAAGGAAAATTATGAATAGGGATACTGAGATAATCAATAAATCTCTGGTTATCAAATTGGGATGAGGATTTCTAGAAAATTCTGATGATATCTGATCTAAGGTTCTCAAAGACTGTATTCCAAACATGGCTGACATGATGAAGATCAAAGAAACTTTGAAAGGAGTATGATGGCTAATTCGTAATCGTCTAAGTACTAAGGTCTGGTAAGACCCATGGGTCCCACATTCTTCTTTACTTATAGAGCTAACTAGTCAAGAAGTTGAAGGGATGTCCTAGGTCAAAGATCTTATAAAATATAGCATTGGTTCATGGAAGGAGTATATCCGAAATCATTTTGACATCGGGATGAATTCCAAAATATTGAAGATCCATGCTAAGGAAGATTATAATGAAGATGACAGACAGATTGAACGAAACTAAAATTCCTTCAGGAAAGTTCTCAGCCAAATGAGTATACAAGATGATCTTTGACTTAATAGGATCAACATCAACTTTGAATGAAGAAAAGAAATTATGGTTGAAACTATGAAAGGAAACGAGTGTTCCACCAAGGGTGCTTGTATTCATTTGGAGAGGTATTAAGGAAGCCTTACCTATAAAAAAACACAATGACAAAGTTCATATCAAGTTGTGATCCAATGTGTCCTATTTGTAGACAGGAGAATGAAACAATTGATCATTTATTTATTTTTAATGTTTGATTGCTAAGGTGGTGTGGTTTGGATTGTCTCTTGGACTTAGACTATGGGAAGATAGTAGGACATTTAAATAATGGATTAAGGATTGACTATCATTTCCTCTTTGTAGGATTTTCTTTGAAGGATATATTTTTTTTTGTTATGGTCCATTTAGAAAGCTCGTAATAAATTGGTTTTTGAACTGAAACAGGCATATGCAAAATCCATTATATCAAATGCTAATCAATTTATCAAGGATCATGGCTTAGAGTAAGAAATAACACTCTCCTCAACCAAAATTATCAAGAATTTCGGAAAACATGCCTCTTGCTCATTGGATATCTCTGCTAGTAGGTATGCTGAAATTTAATATTGATGGTGTAGCTGGCAATCAATGTGCAACACCAACAATTCTTAGAGATACTTCAGGTTCATTAATATAGGGGGAAACAAAACATATTCAAGTATGTAGTCTGAAAGAGGTCAAGGCATATGCTTTTTATTTGGGGTTTAGACTAGTATTGGAACTCCCCATTCCTTCTATTTCAAATAGAAGATATCAACTTGATTGTGAAAATTCTTATTGAACGAGATGCTCATATTCCTTGGTAGATTTGAATCATCATCTTGTAGTATTGTTCTCAATTCCCTCACGTGAGCATTTCATATGTTCTACAAAAACTACCACAAATCAACCCATGCAATGGTGGCTTTAGTAGCAATGGAACACATTTCTCTCAAATGGAATGGTACACTTCTTCCTCAACAACTATCTCACATTCTTGTAATGGATACTTATAATCAAGAGGAAGTTTTAGTTGAATGAAATTGAGGTAACACTCCCTCCAAAAAAAAAAAAAAAGTAATAACCATTGTTAGGTATTTTAAAAGTTTTGAATGTTCTAAATTTAATATCGAATGATCTAAATAATTTTTGAACGCTTGAATTTTTCAGAGAAGAAAATGCATTCTGTTTGAATGATTAAAAACAATTTTGAATGTTTGATAGGTTTTGAACGATTTTTTTTTTAAACGTTTGAATTGTATGAAACGGGAAAAATTGAAACATTGCAGAAAGTGAATATTTATTTATGGGGATGCGTCAAAAGTGTCTACAGACATCCTTATATGATTGTTCATTAGAAAAGGGTGTTTAAAATGTATAAACACATATAAAAGTGTTTCTTGAGATTTTATTAATAAGGAGATCCCCCAAGCCATGAAACTCACTTTTCAAAACTCTCTCTTGATTCTTTCTTTTTCCAAACGTTTTTCTTCTTATAAAATCTATATAAATTTTTAAAATTTTCTCAATACAATATTTCAATGTGATAGCATCAAGTGTTTAAGGATTGATCTTACAATATAACAAACCGTCAATCAATAACACAATTTTAGTTGAACTTGTTTTATTATAGAGATAAGTTTATTGACTCGTTACAATCAGTTTAACAAAATAAAGGGTAAATATTGTCTCACGGAAAACAGTCCTTTAAACTCTGGCCATTGTTACTCCTTATCCTGTCAATTTGTCTCCTTAATTTGTATTCTTTTCCAACAATCATTTCGTACACTAAAACGTTGTCGTTGGAATATTGTACTTGATTGCATCGTTTAAAAAATTGACTAATATTATCCACACGACTTGGTTTTATCAAGAGCGTATCTTTCTATTTTAATTTCGAAATTTCAATAATTATCAAACGCCCCGCTTCGTCAACCGAATCCAAGAGCCTGGCCGGCTGGCTTGCCGTAGAGGTTCCGCAGTCGTTTTCTTTACTTTTTGCTTTGTCCAACTAACATTTTCGATTTCGAATGAATCATCGCCAGTTGGACTGGAGAGAGAAATTTCACCCCCCACTACCATTTCTACAGCTGGCAAAGCGTGGGCAAAGCGTGTTTCTGCGAATCCAAAGAGAGCTTAAGCTACCGCCACACCCACCCACACTTGGGGTAACTTTCAACCAACCCAAACCCACTATATTAAAATATTACGTCTTGCTCGCCTCCACATAAAATTGTTCTGTGAGCAATAATTGTCTGTGACCCTCTGTGACCATGCTACAGACTGACACGTGATTTATATAAAGTTAACAGCGTTAGAAAAAAGGTACTTAAGTGTCCAAAAGGATGCATCAAATTAAAAAACACATCATGTGTCAAGTCAGTGGTGTGGTCACAGATGATTTTGGTCACAAAACATCAGGTCGATTAGATTTCATTTTGATTCTTTTCTTCTCAGCCTCTCTGCATTCTGATCCGTACGACTAGGATACAAAATTCGTACAACGGAAAGAGAAGACGTGTACTCCACGGTCAACAAGAGCAACCAAGGGGTATTCTGGTCTTTACATTATATAGTAGTACAGGGTATTGTAGAAATTAAACAATTACAATACCCCTGCCATAGCTCACGTGTCCTCATCACATCGAATGACCACAGTAACGACTCTAGTCTCACATCCCCGGTTCCAAGTGGTCCGTGGGAATATCAAGAAACAAGCAACAGCACACACACGGCTCATGAGGGTGGTGTAGTAATTTTAAGCAAAAAGTAAGGGTATTTTCGTAAGAAAATATTTCTCCCCTCCCCTTCTCCGATCTTATCTAGTACACTCCTCTTTCTCTCCTTAGTCCTTGCTAGGGTTTCATTTATAAGTACGGGCGATAAAGTTATCTCCATAAAGCTATAGCCATCACCCTCATCCACCGTCGGATTCGATTCTCTTGTCCTTAGATTTCAAGCTAAGCTTTTTCATGATAATGAAAGAAGAAAAGATTCCAATCCAACTGCAACACCAGTGGTCTGCATAGTTTAAAATGGGGCCAAAATGAATCTTGACAGCGACAACGGAATATTAAAAAGAAAAAATCGAAAATAAAATAATCTTTGTTTTACCTTTTTTGTCAGGAGGTTCGTACCGTCTGCACTTGAATCTGTCCTTCCTCAAATGTTCCTCCACCAAATGGAGCTGGTCTACGTAACGTAAGGATAAGAAAACGACTCCCCCTGCCTTTCTTCTTTTATACCAAAACTACCCTTATATTCCCTTCACCCTTGACCCACTGCCCTTACTGTCCTTTTCTGTACGGAAGATCCCATGTCATTCTTAAATGACCAAAACATCCAATATTTAAAATTTTAAATGCTCTTTAAAAAAAAAAAAAAAGAATTTATTTTAGAGAAGAATGAATTTACCATAATTTGCTGGCAAACTGAACCAAGCCACACTTTGCCCCATGGTTCATGATATAACCAAAAACTAACGTAATTAGGGCTGCTAAACCTAGTCTCTGTCTCACCCTTGTTGTGTTATTAGGCTAACTTGGGATCAAAACTTTTAAATTATGAAATACTTAATATTCAATTAGGTCACATTGAAAAATTTGGGGCCAAACCTTGATTAGCATCAATAAATGTATAATAAATGTCCGTATTGTGCATCGATGTCTATTTATCCTGTTGTGTTGCAGGTCTTGCGCTTGGTTGTCGCAATCAGGCTCATGGGACTACCAAAAGATAATTAAAAAAAAAAAAAAATGATTTCAATTTGAACATAAAGAAAACCGAGCCGACAAGAGGCTCGAATTCATCCTTATTTAGTTGAATGAGTTAGGCCAAAGGGCTCACCAGGGGAGTTGAGTTCTTGACCAGACAAGACCTAGGTGGGTTAATTATCCCTAATTTGATTACATCATTGAAGCAATTGTAACAACAACGGGGTGATTTCGTCATTTCATCCGAAAACATGATATATGCGTAAGATGGTTCTTATATGATAGAAAGGCCATTTACGTAATTACATCTTCTTCCTTCAGTAGATTTCTACTGCCCAACCAGAGCAACTGGTTTCCGTTAAACGGTTGTCTCCCAAGAATAAATTGCAGTCGTTACTCTCTCAAAATCGTAACATTTTAGCGTCCTGAAATTCTTAAGAACAAATTTCGGATCCATGAAAAAGCAGAAATCTATGGTAGCTTTCAACCATTTCGATCTCCTGACCGAGGAAATCCTCTTCGCGATTCTCGATTGCCTCGAGGAGAACCCTCTCGACAAGAAATCCTTCTCTCTCGTCTGCAAATCCTTCTACATCGTTGAATCTCGGCACCGGAAAACCTTGAAACCGCTCCGTTCCGAGCTCCTCACGACGATCCTTAACCGCTACCCATCTGTTACACATCTCGATCTCTCGCTCTGTCCTCGGATCACGGACAATTCCCTCACCGTGATCTCGTCGGTCTGTAAGTCGACGTTGCGGTCCATTGACCTTTCTAGATCTAAGTTTTTCTCGCATGTAGGGCTTTCGAATTTGGCTCTGAACTGTTCGGCTTTGGTCGAGATCGACCTGTCAAATGGTACGGATCTGACGGATTCTGCTGCCGCAGCTGTAGCAGAGGTGAGGAATTTGGAGAAATTGTGGCTGGCGAGGTGTAAATCGATTTCGGATTTGGGGATTGGGTGTATTGCGGTTGGATGTAGGAAGTTGAGGCTGATAAGCTTGAAGTGGTGTTTAGGCGTGACCGATTTGGGGGTGGGTTTGCTTGCTGTCAAATGTAAGGAGATCCGAAGTTTAGATCTCTCTTATCTACCGGTAATTCCTCCTTTTCAATTTTTGTTTTATAAATTTTTTTTGGAAAATCAAATTTAGAAATGTCAATTTGTAGTAATGATTTAGATCCGTTTGTTGCACTTGATAAAATAGGTTTATCTTGCTACTTATTCGACTGAAATAGGACGCCTTTTAGTCGAGAATAGAGTCCCTTTGACGAATTTGTTTGCATTTTTTGTGTTGCCATTTCTTTTCTTTGGATTAAGCTGTGCAAGATTGTATGGTTTTGGAGGGATTTTTGTTCTATTGTACACATGTTAAACAGAGTTGTTATGATTTTCTATAATCACTACCATAAGCGATTCTTGATATTTACATCTGTAGATTGATTAGTAATTTGATGGTGTAATATTCATAGATTATCTTCTATATTTCGATATATTGTCTAAACATTAGGGATGATAAAAAAAAAAAAAAAACCAATAACAGCCCCAAAAGCACAGTGAACTGCATGTAGTGCATGGAGTCTTTTATATAGGGGAATTCACAATTCACTGTGGTTGCTTAAACTCTCTTTTTATTTGTTAAGTTGAAGTTCCAATAGTGAAAGTTCAAATTCGAAGTGCAGTTGCTCAATTAGACCTGAAATCACTAGGAATATTACGGCAAGGTATGCAAAGGAGTGGTTCATGACCGCTTGTTCATCTTTCTAATTTTTCCCAGTCTCCTCTGTGTGGCTTAGAAGCTTGGATGGTGGATCTATTTAACCCATCTTCTTGCATTAAAGTTAAGAGGCATATATTTGAATCAAAGTGATGAATTTAAAGTTAGATGCTCAAGATGGTTGGATAAGTGAAGCAATAGATCTGAGCTTCTCTTTAGGTAATAGGAAATTCTTGGACCCTAGATTGTGAACCTGTTCTCTAGCATTGCATAATGTTTACTGAGTCCTTGAAGTTTGTTCAGAGTGATTTTATCGGCTGAAAACAGAATTTCTTTCCTGATCCAAAAGAAAAAAGAAGGATATTACTGGCTAAACACGTTTTCCCTATTTATCTGCTTCCCTGCTGAATGTTTGTTTCGAATGTCTTGTCAAGTGTAGTCTTTATTTATTTATTTTGTATTGTGCAGATTTCGAAGAAATGTCTTCCATCAATCTTGCAACTACAACATCTTGAAGATTTGGTTCTTATGGGATGCCCTGGTATTGATGATGAAGGCCTTGCAACCCTCAAACGAGGGTGTGCATCACTACTGGTAATGTTATTAGCAAATAAATTTATGGCAGATCGTTGATATATCCCTGTTTTCTTGTATAAAAAAAGAAAGATCATGTTTGTTTAGACCTTGATAGCCACTTGTGTATTTATAAACTCCAGCATCCACTGTTTGATTTCGTCTAACTCTTTTCCTTGTAATTAGAATGGAATATACTTTTCAAAATACCAATTTCTATTAATATCTTGGAAACTGGAGTAGATGTGGCTTATATAATTGCTTTTTTTCCTTCTTGGAGAGCTGTTTTACCTGGACATTGATATCAGACATGGATAGGAGGTTTCTTGATGTGTGTTTTCAAGAAATAAAGGATAACTTAGTACTGAGTGGTGTACAATTATATAATATTTGAATGACTATAATATTTGGGTTTTAACATAAACCAAGGAGTGTAGATGCCTAATTATTATTTGCAATTGTCATGCTTATTGTGCAATACATATGTAGTTTCTTATTCATGATCCTTTTTTCTCTTTTCTCTTTTTAATTTTTAATTTTGGCGTGTAGTTTATTGAGAAAACCAAAGTTAAATAAAGTAATTTCTGATGTAGAAGGTAAGTCATAAATCTATTGACCCCTTGCTATTGAGATAGCTTGATCATTGGCAAGACAGAACATATGTTAGATGAGAGATGCAGTGTAATTCAACACCTAATGCCCAACTGAATCCCTATTTTTGCGCATGAGATGATGCATATAGAATTTTGTTCTGCCTCTTAAGGGACCTTAAAGAAAGTGAGTAATGTATTGAGCATTCAAAATTATGCTTTTATGTAATATGAAGTGCATTAGAATATGGATTTGTCTTGCCACGAAAAAATAATGTGGATTTGTATTTATAGTATATTAAATATCATATTTCATAGTAGGGTATGATGATGGATATATGCATACATTTTTTATTTAGTGTATATGTACTTAGTTTACAAACGGTGCACCAATAGTGGAAGTTACTGAAAATTATATTTCTTCAAATATCCAGAAAATAAAGGAAAATATTGTATTCTGTTTCTGTTTACCAAATCTTTTGCATTAAGAGAATTGCCCTTTTGTGTTTTAACAGACACTTAATATTTCGAGCTGTCAGAATGTGACACATGAGGGTTTGGCTTCCTTAACAAATGGAGCTGAAAGCTTACGCCAACTTACTTTATCATATGGCTCTCCTGTAAGTCTGGAATTCTCGTGGCTATTTCTCCTAATAATCTGAATGTTTCACTCATGGTCCATAATTTACAATGTTGGTTTTGGTTCTTGTTCAGGTTACTCTTGCTCTGGCGGAGACCTTGCAAACACTCTCAAAGTTGCAGTCTATCAAATTAGACGGTTGCATGGTTACATGTTCTGGGCTAAAAGCCATTGGAAATTGGTGTGTCTTGCTCAGAGAACTGAGCTTAAGTAAATGCTCAGGAGTCACAGATGGAGGTCTATCTTTCCTTGTAACAAAACAGAAAGAGTTGAGGAAGCTAGACATAACGTGTTGTCGTAAGATAACTGATGTCTCTGTCGCCAGCATCACCACTTCATGCACCTGTCTCTCTTCCCTCAGGATGGAATCCTGTAGCCTTGTTTCAAAGGAAGCCTTCATCTTGATTGGACAGCGTTGCCCGTTCTTGGAAGAACTAGACATTACACATAACAATATTGACAATGAAGGTGGGAAGAGAACCTACCTTGACCTATTCTAAAATCATGATATCTTAGTGACTTGGTCCATATCAATTGCTTATGCAGGTCTAAAGTCCATCTCAAGGTGTTCCAATCTCTCCAGCTTGAAAGTAGGAATTTGCTTGAACATAAGTGATGAGGGGCTTACTCATGTTGGCATGGGTTGTCCAAAACTTATAGAGCTTGATTTGTACAGGTTAGTGACTTTGCACTATCTGATTTCTGTATCCATATTATTATCTTGGTAACTAATACACATATGGAGGTATTAGTGAAGTGTGCCTTTCTTTCAAAGAGGTGGTCCCCACATTAGTTTAAAAATCTGAATTCGACTTGGTTTAATTGAATGTGTGCATGCCTGTGGGATATGTAAACTAATTCATAGGAAAGAGAACCATCAGTGATTGGTGTTTGGCATCCAACCAAGAAGGGTCTATGAAGACTTCTTCACATTATATTAAACAAGAATGACTCACCATATTTTGTACAAGATTGTGAACAATCAGATATTTTAGAACTAATTATGGCAATCCTGGTTGATATTGTGCTCATTACTATCTCTTTTTCTACTGCAATATATTTGCAGAAGAATGAATGATCCCGATGCCCATGTGGTGACTAGTTTTGCACATCAAAGCAAGAATACTTTGGAACTATGACAAGTGTTGGCTGATCTGGTTCCTTTTGTGTCCAACTCTTCTTCTTCTTCTTTTGATGAATCTGGTTTCTTTTGTGTTCAATAATATTTTTCTGATATACTCCTGTGATCTAGCATCCTTTATATCATGTGAGATACATAGACACCCTTAAATTTTACAAAGAAAATATGTTCATCAAATGGAAAATAAAGATGTTTACTAAGAAAATCAGTATGTGATGAGTAGTGCCCCAAAGTGCTATCTTCATCGGTGCTTTGTGGTTGTTGTATTTCCTTTTTTCTTTTTCTTTCTTTTTTTTATTTTTGGGGTGGGGTGGTGGTGGTGGTGATAAATGGTATGCTAGATATTGCTTTTTTTTTTTCCTTTCTTGGGACATAACACGAAATTAAATACAGTATTGGTCAATTCCATATTGTGGTGGTGGCTGGGGGGAGGATGGTACACTAGTAATTTCTTATTCCATTTTTGTTTTTTTGGGACATGGGGGGTGGGTGATAAATGGTATGCTAGATATTGATTTTTTTTTTTCTTTGGGACATAGCATTAAATTTACTTCGGTATTGGTCGATACCATATTGTGGCGGTGGGTGGGCGGAGGATGGTACACTATTTATTGCTTATTCTTTTTTATTGGGACATGGCAATGAATTAGCTTGTGTATTAATCAATACCTAATTGTGGTTCATTTCTTCAGGTCTGTGGAAATAACTGACTTGGGCATTGCGGCAGTTGCTTGTGGCTGCCCCAGGCTGGAAATGATTAATGTAGCCTATTGTAAAGATATTACTGATAGCTCCTTAAGATCATTGTCAAAATGCTTGAGGTTAAATACACTCGAAATTCGAGGATGTTTTCATATTTCCTCAATGGGTCTCTCAGCTATTGCAGTGGGATGTAAGCAACTCACGAAGCTAGACATTAAGAAATGCCACAATATCGATGATTCAGGAATGCTTCCACTAGCTCACTTTTCTCAAAAACTGAGACAGGTAGTTCTCAATGTTATGTTATTGTTTGGAGCACCATGGGCTGACCCCTAAACTTGAGTGAGTGAATAATAGTTCATTTATTACTTTGCAGATAAACTTGTCATACTGTTCTGTAACGGACGTGGGACTCTTAGCACTAGCCAGCATCAGTTGTCTACAAAGTATGACCATCTTGCACTTGAGAGGTTTGACTGCAAATGGCCTGGCAGCGGCTTTGTTGGCATGTGGCGGGCTAACAAAAGTGAAGCTCCATGCATCTTTCCGACCCTTGCTCTGCCAACCACTTTTTGAACACATTGAAGCCCGTGGCTGTGTGTTTCAGTGGAGGGATAAAGCATTCCAGGTACATGTGTTATCGTTATCACAAACCCCATGCACACACACACACACACACACAAATGCATCGAAAACTGTGGATGGTACTAAGGCTATCTATGCATGATTTGCAGTCTGAAGTAGATGCAAAGGGTTGGAAACTACAGCTGGAAAAGGTTTTATAAAGTTCTGAAGCACTATTGGTGGAGACTCTCAAGTTGGAGTTGATCCCGTGTTGTATGTAGAAAGCAAGTTCATAAGGTACCCCTATTGGGTTGTTCCGTCTATTTATGATTGGATGGGTTAATTGTATTTGACACGTGGTCTGTGCTTTTTATTGCGCAAACCGCCCCACCTCCCCCCCCCCCCCAAAAAAAAATAAAAAATAAAAAATAAAAAACCTTGGATCATGTTATCCCAAAGAATTTGTGAACAGATCTTAGGAAGAAGAAAAGCTGTTAATTCCTTGGACGGTAGTGTGAAGCACCTACAGAGAGATTTGTAATAGTTATAATGTATACCTATTTTGTTGTAATCCTTTTGGCCAAGGCATGGAATGCTCGTAAAAAAGTCTCTAACAATGAGATGTTCTGATGTTTTACTTACTAAACGTGTGTTTTTTGGGTTTGAAGATATTCAGTGGTGATGTGTGGGCGTGGATAGGGTTTTATTATGAGCGTAAGCTGTTTAGATTATAC
>JAOXJP010000003.1:10192666-10214856 GCA_025762735.1 Platanus orientalis | reverse complement strand
GGGGTGATGTGACAGCTCCGAAAAGTGAAATGATACCCACAATGTGTCTCGTCTCACAACGTCTCACAAAGAGGGTCCTCGCAGGTGATGTGAACCTAAAATTGGGATGCTGGACACATCCGAGCTGGAGACGATCCGCGGGACTCAGCCCGTGTCTGATACAAACGATTTGTTTTGGTAAAGGTATAAAAGTGTTCCGTGATTGAAATCACTCCCTAAAGATTCAAAAAGCTAAAAATATGGATTTGGCGGGAAACGATCGAGTTTTGCCCTTCGCTCCAAACCTTTCGCGCCATTTAGCCTCTATCCACAATCGACTGGTGTTGCTGCAAAAACGCTTGGAGCTCTCTCTGTCTCATCACCGTAGAGGTAAATTTCTCTCTCGCTTTCTTGATTCAAAACCCTAGTTTCTTCTTCTTCTTCTCTATCCTTGTTTTTTGTGCTGCCTTTTTTTTTTGGTTAATCTTTAATTTTGAAGTGTATGATGTTAGTTTACTTGATTGGATGAAATGACGAGTATGGAATCTACCCATGCTATAAACTAGGCACTGCAGATTTTCCTTAATGCACATCCTCGAATTTCCATCTTTGTTTGGGGGTAGAGCGATTTTAGACTACCATTCCTAGCATTGTTCTACCTCACAACTTCTTCCTTTTTTCTCAATGCTTGTCTCTGGCTGCAGTTTCGACAGGTTATGCTCTTGGATATAGTGATAAATTGTGTTTGAACGTGTTTGTACTATGGTCCAAACAAAAATTAAGTCTTCTACAAGTTCCAAAACCTAGCACAATCAGAAAACAAAAACCAAGTCAACCCACTATGTTGGTATGATTTTGTTGATTTCCTACTCTTTCTTTGATCTTGATATTTTCATGATGAAAATATTCAACATTGTCGAAATTGTTTAAAACTAAAAGGTGATCACAAGTAAACAGTATAAATTACTTGCAAATGCATGTATTATAAAGCAATAATAATTCTGTGTAACCCAGTTTCTTCCAATAACTATGAATACATAATTTATATAATGGAAAAGTCTTTGTCATCACTCCTCATTACTAATATATCAACTTACATGTACTCAAGTTCATGAGGAGATGGCTGATGACAAGATAATGGTTTCGAGAGGGCAGATTATAAGCATGTGTCTTCTTATACCTATTTTCTGTTTGAACTCAAATAATGTCTGTTAGGAAAAGATCAAACTATGGAGAACAATAAGCAACACAAAGAACACAATCACACACGATAAACACACGAGATTTATGTGGTTCACCCATTGTGGCACTTCACTATTCCAAGAGATCACCACAAGAGGAACAAACCTCCTCCCTTTTTCCAAGAGTACTAAAAACCCTTCCTTAGTCCTCTCCAAGCATTTTCACACACTCTCTCCAAAAACCCTAAAAGATCCTGTTATAAGAAGAAAGCCCTAATAAACCAACCACAATAGTTGGATTTGGCCTTATAATGAACGATCCATATGTGGCTCCCCAAATTACATACTTTCCATGTAAAAAGCACCATTTTTTTTTTCTTATGGGGGTGTTGCCCCTCCTTGAATCCCTTGGCATTGATAGTAGGGAAAGGGATCTAAACATGATTGGGTTAGGCTTCACCAACCCATCATTGTCAAGCTCAATCAATTTTCTGGTTTATAGCATTTTTTTTTTCCTCTAGCTGTTGCCGAAGAAATCAATGTTTGTTAGGCCCTGCAAGGTTGCTTTTGAGTGTACTACTAATCTCAATTGAATATAAAATATCATTAGTCCAAATTTTGTTGTACTTTTTCCCCCTCTAATATTATTCTTTTACATAGGACTCCAAGTTGACCGATTAGAAAATTCATTTGAGCCACACAATTCAGAGACATCGAGTCTCTTATATCTATTCCCTTCAACCCTTAAGATTTTATAGACTGGATCATCTGTTACCCACTGCTACCAATTTTAGTTTCAATATTATTCATTAAAAAAACTAAAATTACAGGTTCTGGATTTTGTTTTCCTTATTTTTTTTTGGTGGGTGGGGGTGTGAGAAGGGTGAATTCTTTAATTTAAAGCCTTTTTGCAGTACTCATTAATGCGGACATAATCACGAGGTTATTGTATGTGCCAATCCGTTAGAGAATCAAGTTCAAGATGGGCCCAAAAGATGGGTTATTTTAAGTATTGTAAGGGGTGAGATAATTTTGTAACAAGACAGTTTTGCCGAGGGGTAGTTTTAGGTTTTTTTAGTAGAATGGTATGGTTATAATAAGGCTAAAAGCCAAGGTCAACTTGGGGATTTTATGGGCCGGTTGTTGATGCAGCACGATGGGGATGATACCAAAGTTGATATAGAATGATAGTCAAGAATTTCAAAAAAGAGCCAAGTAAAATAGTGGAAGCAAGAACACACTTTAAATTAAAGAAAAGATAAAAAAGAAAAGATGAAGACCTGATTTAAAGCTTTTTTAAACACAAAATAAGGGATCTTGGCCTCCACCAAGTTTGAATAAACCTAAGAAATTTACCTTTGGGGAAAACCATTCATGGTTTTTAGACTTCACAAAGGAAGAACACACTAGACTTCACAAAGGAAGAACACACTAGTCAAGAGTTAGGTAGCGTTTGGATAAACTTATTTTTAACAACTTACGACTTCTAGTACTTCAGAAGTCATAAGTCCCTATGTTTTTGCGTTTGGTTTGCAAATTAAAAAGTTACTTATGCATAAGTCATAAGTAGGAGAGAGAAGATAATCAACTTAGTTTTAAGTTGGGATCCAACAACTTACCAGGTAAATTGAGCCATTGACTTATGCAAAAATATTAATGGATCGAACCGTATAATTATAAATAAGTAACTTATTCTTCAAGTCAAAAGTCAATTATAAGTTTATCCAAACGCTACTAGGTTTTTCTATAAAATGAATTGACTTATGTTATTAGGCACAAATCACAGCAAATTTGAATGAGTTCATTAGAATCCATCCTTTTTTTTTTGTGGCTTCATATGCCTTGGGAAACTTGAATGAAATGATTTCATTACATGTGGCTGCCAAATGCAGCCTTAATAAATTTTTGTATGTCAAACTTGAAGAACATTTGTTGTATTATAATTACTCGATAAATTTTTGTAGGTCAAACTTTAAGAACATTGGGGGAAGCAAAGAATGGTGAAGGTGGATTTTTTTTTTGGGTCCTCTATTGTAAAATCGCTCAAGTCAATGTTATTGCTATGTTTGACACCTTCATTAACTTCGAATCAGTCCAAATCAAATGATAGTAGCATAGATTGGATGGCTCATAAGGAATTATATTGGGATGATTTTTGAGGTTAAAAGTTAAAACCAATCCAATTGGGTTGGGGCCCAATGGGTCTCATATATTATGGTGGGAGAGGCAACATCAGCCATCAATGCACGAATGTGGACAAATTTTACTTACACTTGTATAGGGATTATTGGGTAACCACACTTTCCCTTTTATACTGTGCAAACCAATGGAGCAAAAACCAAACGGAAATACAAATATTTATCACATGAAACAACTAAGCAAACACCAAAAGAAATACACCATAGCAATGAGATTTTTAACGTTGAAAACTTTAATTAAAAAACCAAGGGACATTAGTCCAGTAAAATATTTAATTATGAAACCTTAAAATGGGTAGAAGGATGATTCTCACCATTAGAAATTGTTAGGGATTTATCCTAATCCCAAGATTGTGAGAAAGAAAAACAAAGCAAAATAAAGATCAAGAACAAAGAACAAAACACTGAAAACACCAGAGTTACGTGGTTCACCCAACTTGGGCTACGTCCACAAAGTCGTTGCAATTTTTCACTATGATCGAAGAACAAAAAGTATGAGATGATTTAGTTGTTACGGCCGCCATCAACATTTACACATAATTAGGGCTATACCATATAAGTGTGAAATTACCATAATACCCTTCCTAAAAAATAAATCGGGGAAAAGTGTACAGTACTATCAGGCTCCACACTTCCTAGGAGAAAATAAGTACAATAATCCAAGAAGCTGAAGAAGAAGACTCATATTTGGGTTTGCTTGCCTCACAATCCCACCAAGAATACCAATCTTATCACCTCCTTTTTCTTTTATTCTTCATAAGAAAAAAGGAAAACAGAAAAAGAAAGAAAAAAAGAAAAGGCCACACCAAGAGAAAGAAAGAAAAAAAAAACTACTCTGTTGCTGGTCCTTTAGCATCCAAAGTTGTAGAGAAGAAAACCCCCCAAAAATGAAGATGATGCACAACCCTTTTTATTCTTCTTCTTGCTCCAAAACCCTTTTCCTCTCTTTTATTTTCTCATGCACGCACACACATGCCTCTTCACCTTTTTTTTTAAATTATTTTTTCTTTTGTTTTCTTTTACCAAATGTCAAAAACTCTTTTGCTCATTATGGGTTGTGAGTCCCACCTCTACATGAAGACATACGCCCAACAGAAAGGTGGTGCATCAAACACTAGGGCATTGAGGTGTTGGCATGTGGCAATGTGAGTTTTTTTTTTTGTGCGGCAAAAGAGGATTCAATTCTAAGAAGAAGACTTAGGAAGAGTCCATCGAATGCCTCCCCGCAAGTGAGTTTGATTCAAAATAATCCTCTGAGCTAGACAGTGAACACATTCGTTTGCTATTCTAGAAATATACATCACCTGGCACTCCTCGAAGGAGTCCATTAAGATATTACACTGGACAAAAAGATGTTGTAAGGACCAAGGGCATAAGTTTTTGTGCTGATTAATATAGTTGACGGCCAAGGACGAGTCTGATTCAATGACGACACGCTCCACCTGAAGTTGTTTTGCAAGCTTGAACCCCTACAATATGGCGGTAAATGCCGCTTCAATCACCAAAAGCGATTTTTTGTCATCCACTAGTCACCGAGGCAATTCTAGAACCATTGTGGTTGTGTTTAATCGCTGCAACTACAAACATATTCTTGTCTGATGAGCAGGCCACATCCACATTCACTTTTTTCCATCCACTTTGTGGTGGTTCCCAACCTCTTTGTCCACCTTTCGGTGGCTTATGCAAATGAGTGCATTTGGTTATTTGGGACGCCTCCTCAAAGTCGTGACAAAGCTTGTAGAAATGGAAAATCACTCGATATGAATTTAGTTGACTCTCATTAAAACAACTTTGGTTTCGGTTACACTATATAACCCAACGTCCGAGACAAATATGGATTAGTAGACGTTTTGCTAACTCTTTGGAGTTCCATTTAATGTCTACTGCTGCTTGCAACCATTAGGTAAATGATTGGAAACATCATTGAAGAAGAGTGAGAGGGAGTTTTAGGTTTTCCAAAATTGAGAGCTGTACAGGCAGTTAATGAGACAATGGATAGGAGTCTTCACTTCTTAGTGACAACAGGGGCAAACTAGATTAATGGATGGAATCGGATAACCTAGGTTGGCTTGGACCGAAAGGGCTCCTTGACATGCTTTCCAAAGTAGATACTTGATTTTGTTTGGCACTTCGATTTGCCACAACTTTTTTCTCAAATTTGTGTGAAGTAGGGGGTCAAGATTTGGACACGGAGTGACTATAGAAGCGTACCCAGATTTAACCAAGGAAGCATCTCTCTTATCTTGAAGCCAAACAAGACAATCTATCCTAAGATAAGGGGGAGAGAGAGATTTGAGTGATTGCCTCTTTTCCCCTTGCTAAGATGAAGGGGGATAGGCTGTTCAATTTCCAGGTCCAATTAGATGTGTTAATAAGCTCATTGACTTTTGAAGAGCCACAATAACTCTAAGGGTGAGAGGAGAGACGACCAATAGTGAAGGAGGGAATCCAAGCATCATTCCAAATATCTATAGATTCCTCATTGCCGAGTACCTAAAGACAATGCTTAAGAAGGAGGTTTTTTTTTGTGTTGGAGATTACGCCATCCCCATGATCCCCAGTTCCTCCATTTAGATTGGAGAAAAGTTGAGTGG
The DNA here is from genome assembly GCA_025762735.1 of Platanus orientalis. NCBI lineage: Eukaryota > Viridiplantae > Streptophyta > Magnoliopsida > Proteales > Platanaceae > Platanus > Platanus orientalis. Next base: position 10,208,904 of record JAOXJP010000003.1, on the reverse strand, counting down.
GGGTAATTAATACATTGATTTCATGACTTTGGTATATAAAGAAGTTAGGTTCATGAGGAGTCTCCAACGTTGTTTTGCTATGAGAACTTTGTTTAATGTGTGGATGTCATAAAATCCTATACCACCCGCAACTTTTGGTCGCCTCAGTTTATTCCAGCAAACCCAATGGATTCAATGCTCATCTGATGTCTATCCCCACCAAAAGGCCATTTGTTTCTTGTCAATATTGGCGTAGATTGATTTTGGCAGGAGGAAGCTAGACATGACATAAGTGGGGGCTGCATCGACCACTGATTTCATGAGGATTTCTTTACCTACTTGAGATAACAGTTGTTGTTTCCAACCTTAAAGCTTTTGACTTACGTTCTCCTAGATGAATCTAAAAAGGTCACTTTTACTCCTACCAAACCATGAAGGGAAGCCTTGGTATTTCCTAGGTTTTTTATGGTGAGGAATGGTCAAGTTCCTACTAAGATCAAGTTGAAGATTGGGGGGTGTTTAGTTATAGAATATGACCTCCAACTTGTCATAGTTAATATGTTGTCCCGAGGCATTCTGGAGCAGCTACATACATTATTTAAGCACTTCAATTGAATGAGGAGTGGCTTCAGAGAAAATGATATAGTTATCCGTAAATAGAAGATGGGATATTGGTGGGCTTCTCTTGTGGATCTTGATGTGAGAGAGAAGATTTTGATTTTCTAGATGGTTGATAATTGATGATAGATCTTGAAGGCTGAGGATAAAGAGATAAGGAGATAGAGGGTCACCTTGTCCGAGTCCTCGCTGAGGTTTGAATGGTTTACCTGGCGATCCATTCAACAATACTTGGAAAGATGTTAAAGATAGATAGGAATTAACCTACTCAATCCATTTTTTATTGATCCTCATTTTATGCATGATTACAGTTAGATATGGCCATTCCACCTTGTCATATGCTTTGCTCATATCAAAATTTTTCCATTAAATTATGCTTTGTTTTATGAGTTTTCATATGATGGAAAACCTCATGAGGTAGGAGAGTGTTGTCACTAATGAGCCGACCATGGATAAAGGCACTTTAGTTGTCAGATATTAGTTTTCCAATAACTTCCTGAAGACGGTTTATCATGACCTTAGAAATAACTTTATAGATCACATTGCATAGATTGATTGGTCGAAAGTGACTTGTTTCTATAGGATTAATCTATTTGGGAATGAGGACAATGAAGGCTTTGTTGATAACAGATAGGTCCAGTGTACCATCGAACAAACTTTCCACATATTGGATAATATCAAGTCCCACTGTAGACCAATATTTGTGATAGAATCCAGCTTGAAAACTATCTGGTGCTTGTGCTTTAATAGCTCCCATGTCAAAGACTGTCATTGAGATCTCTTCTTGAGTTATTGGCATGTCTAGTTTTTCACGACTTTCTTTAGAAAGATGAGATATAATGTAGTTGGTGACACTTTCTATGATGTCAGTATTCGGATCAGAGGATTGAAAAATAAAGTTAAAGTAAATCTTGAATGTGTTTTCAATGTGATCTTCCTAATGAATCCGTTGCCCATTTGCATCATTGATTGAGAAGATTTTGTTCCCATGTCTTCTCATCAATGTAGAGACAAGGAAAAATTTTGTGTATTCGTCTCCATATTTTAGCCAATTGATTCTAGATTTTTAAGTCCACATAGTTTCCTCAGTTTTTTTTCCCAGAAAACCATCAAGCTCCTTGTTTAACAGGCTTAGATTGTGATAATCTAACATGAAGGGAGGTTGTTGAAGTAGTCTTTGGATGTTTTGTTGGACTTCTTCTATTTTTTTTTTCTATTTCCAAGCTCATTTTTGTTCCATTGTTGGAGGGAAATTTCAAATAATGAAGCTTTTGTGGAACAACCTTAACATTGTTTTGCATGTGTAGCCATATATCTTCAACATTTTCTTGACATTATTCATGATGGGTCCAGAACTATTTAAAGCGAAAACATTGTCCGCAGAATGAGGTTTTAATGGATTTGGTTTGGAGGATAATTGGGTAATGATTTGAACCGAAATATGGAATGACCTCAAGAACCACTTCAGGATAAGCAATCCACCTTTGGTGATTTGCTGCGACTTTATCTAGCTTCTTTGATATTCTAGATGGCCATTGTTTTCCATTGGTCTATGTGTGAGGAGGACCTTTGTATCCCAGATCAATGAAGTTGCATTGGTTCAACATACCATGGTTAAAGTAGAGGTCATCCATAGATATTGGTTTGCCACCTGGTTACAAGGTCCATGTTGTTGGACTACTCCACTTTCATCCATTGCTGCCCCCCTAAGGGTCTAGCCCAGTTGCATGGTACTTATTGTGACATCAGTTTGCAATTCCCCCAAGAGATAATCCTGGAGCAACGCCGTGTTCTGGCTTGGTTCACCTGCCAAAGTGAGTTCATCTAGTCCCGTGTCACGAGGCTTTTGATTTGTACCCGTGGGAGGTGGTGGCATAGTTGGTTGCATGACAGCTGTTGTAGGCCCATCCATGCAGTGAACCAACGCCTGTTGAGTTGCCTATGCGTTTGATATGGGAAGATTTTGGAGTGTCCCCCACACCATCTCCATGTCAGGACGATTGATGGAAATCTCATCCTACTGTGTGTGGTCCAGTTGGAATTTATTGCCCCTGTAGAACCGTTGAGTGGTGTTCATGGTTTCCAGTTTTTGTTGTCGGAATCCTGCTCGGATTGATCATCGGCGACTATGAATGCATCTATTGACTTGGGTTTTGCGTTGTCTCCAGTTCATCTTCAAGCATGATGGCTATGTTTAAGGCCATATGTGAGGTTGTTGAAGGGCCAAGCGCTAGATATTTTCTGTGTCTTTAACCTCGATCAAGGTTGTGTTTCTTTTGCCTTGGTTGCAAATCATTTTTCTTGGGGGGAGCATATCCCAAGCATTGGGTTTATTCTTCCTTGGTGGGAGGACTTTGAGGTGCGGACTGTATATTGCTTCTTCCTCCTCAGTACCTAATGGTTGGCTTGGCTAGGGTTTTTTTTGGTAGAAAGTATTTTCATGACCAAGTACACCACAGGTATAGAAAATGTTTGGTAGATATTCATACTTCAGAAAAACAAAGAGCAAAGGTTTGTTAGATCGTACGATTTTATTACGAACTTTAAGTGGAAACATGATGTCAATGTTCACCCTCATTATGAAGAAATGACCTTCATCCAAATGTTTTGTTTCATCAAATTTTAACAGTAGACCCATGGTATTTATTATTTTTGCTGCCGTATTATGGTTGTGTAGCCCCACAAATAAGTTGTGGATTTGAATCCAAAAGTGAACATGTTTGAAGACTAAGGTTTGAAGGCTGGGGCCGGGGCCGGGGCCGGGGTCCCATTCGATGGTGACAGTTGGTTTATGAATTTCTGGGGGCCTTCGTCCCTTGTGTGTTCATAGTCCGTTGTGAGGGGAAACACTACAACAAATAGTTTTACTCTCATTCGCCTTACTCGAACCTTCTCTTTTGGTTCCCAATAACTGGCTAAATCATTTACAAATATATGTTTGTTAACCTGTTTTTTTTTTTTTTTTAACACGTGAAAAATGAGGGTCATACCTTGTTTTAAGAGAACACTACCTTTGGCATTGTCTTCAATCAGAACCTACCCTTTGCTCTTCAATGTGGTTGTGGATGTTTGTAGTAGCCATTTGGTTTGCTACCGTTCGTAAGATCTCTATCCAAGAAAATAAAAAGGAAACTAGTATCATGGTACTTTGTAGACTAAAAGGGAACTCACATGCGGACAACAAGAATTTCCGAGATGTGCTTCTTTATTCGTGGCAATGCTAACGGAAGGGGGAAAAACATGAACTCTGATTGAATGATTCTGTTGTTTACATTGGGGGCGGGTTTGGATCCTGTCCCATCTGTTATGACCTGTCAGGCCTACAGGTCAATTAGGAGCGGTTTGGATCTTGTCCCACCTCCTTTTTTCTGTCACGTGTCAACCTGTTAGCTCACAGGTCAGACAGACCCAAACGGGTTGTAAGGCACTAAAAATTAGGTGAGAACGAATCTTGTGAGAACTGTGAAAACGGTATCAGGGTGCTGACACATCAGTGCCGAAAAGTGGTAAGTGCCCCCCAAAAAGTGCAAATCACTTTTCGGTACTGATGCATCAGACCCTCTGCTACCGTTTTCTCGGTTCTCACGAGATTTGTTTGCACATAATTCAAGCCCGCCATAGGAGGCCGGACAGGATCCAAACACAATATTGGGGTCACATTATTGAGATGATCCATCTTCCCATATGTATGATAGCACAACTATTAAAAACCGGCAAAGGATCATCTGAATTTTAGGAAAAGTTGTGGTTGGGTGGTGGCTATACCCATTGCATGCCACGTGATTAAAAAATGGCCCTATTTTAAAAGACCCACCCAATTTTGGTCAGGTGATTTGCACTGAATATGACAGCTGGGATTAGGTATGGAAATCTGCTTTTCCTTTTCCTGATGTATTAGAATGAGATAGGGGCTGACACATCAATGCCAAAAAGAGACTTTCACTTTTTCTGGGATGCTTGTCACTCTGATGTATCACCCTGATACCCTTCTAATACATAAGGAAAAGCAGATTTCCGTACCAAATCTTTTCCAGAGTATGACCACCACTTAACCACACTTTTTTAGAAGATGATCCTTTGCCTTTAAGCCCTAGGCCTCTACCATGGAGCGAAACACTGATACCAACTTAGTGAAACAATAATCAGTTATAGAACAAAGCAAATGTTCTGTGATAAAAATGCCTCTGTAGTGTATATGGTGAATTACAAACAGACGTGTTGTTTGGGGGGTAAAAGGGTCCAAATCAGTTGAAAAAGTAAGTGGTCAATAAAAGACATCAAATTCAAAAATACATCATGTGTCAATCAATGCACAACAATAGAAGGTCTGTCTCAAAACAGAGAATCATTCTCCGTTATAGAATGAATAGTCTCATTTGTCTTAATTTAAACAAATCATACGTTAATCAGACAATCCTAACCCTTTAATTGCATGAGTTTTTTGTATGCCCAAAGTTGACCTTGGGAACTGTTCTCAGCATTAAGTGTAGTTTTGTGATCAATGTCTTGTATATTTATAGTATAAATTGATGATTTGGACGTTTCTTCTGGGGGCCATTTGTTAGAGGATATGAAAGAAAAGAAACTTGAGGATTTTTAAGGATGGGACGAAGGTCTATGAGAACTTGGTTTTACATATTTATAGATCTTTTTTTGACTGAATTTCTATTAAAACTGATTTTGTCAAGGGATAGTGGAAAGCTTTGTGGCTTGTGGAGTTGTAATTCTTCTTTTTACAATTGTGGGAGGTCTCTTTTAGTTGGTGCCTCACCATCTTAGTAATGTTTTGTTTAATAGGTGTTTTTGTTTTTTTTTTTCAATAGCTTTATTTCTAAAACAAATAAAACATAAAAAATAAATCGACGTGTTCGGTTGAGGGGTATGTGGGTTAAATACTACAAGTTTCCTCCAGGACTTTTGGCTGCTCTTGGAAATGTTTGTGCGCTTCTAAATACATGGGTTTGAAATTACTTAAATACCTCTATCTATCTATTTATCAATGTAATGATTGTCTGTGTTGACACAGACCACTCAAGCATGTCATTGATTGACATTGATAGGTTTTCTGAATTTGGTGTTTTTTGAACACCTACTTTTTCATCTGAACACTTTTTTGGTCGTTTTTAACTTCAAAAACATAACATGTCAGCTTACCGTTCACCATACATGCTGCAGACTTTTTTTTTATCATAAAACATTTTCTTCCACATATATATATATATATATATATATATATATAAAAGAAGAAATGTTCTGTGATGACAAAGTGTCTGTTGTTGTGTTTATGGTGAATTGTAATCTGACACATAGTGTTTGGGATTCAAGGTGTAAAAACCAAAAGACCAAATTGACATTAAAAAAAAAAAAAAAAAAACCCATCACATGTCAATCAATGACCACCTACATAAGCCTGTGTCAACGTAGACAATCATTCTCCTACATATATAAGACCAAGGGGTTTCTCCCACAGGGACTCACATCCTCAGCGTTGGGGAAAAAATGAGCTGCCATGAGCATAGACACAAAGGGGGTGGTGGGGCCTGCAAAGAGTATATGAGCCCCACCTCCCTTTGTGTCTCGTAGAGGATGAGTCCCTCCAACATGGAAGGTGAGAGAATAGGGTTGATATCCTTTGCGATGCCCCGTGAGGCAAGACACAAGGGGTGGGGCCCATTCACTTTTGGGATGAGATGGAAGGTGAGAGAATAGGGTTGATATCCTTTGCGATGCCCCATGAGGCAAGACACAAGGGGTGGGGCCCATTCACTTTTGCGAGTGATGGGACATCCCAAAAGTGAATGGGTCCCATCCACTTGTGTCTTGCCTCACAAAGCATCGCACAAGGGGGCGTCACAAAGGATATCAACCAATAGTTTTTTGCCTGTGTCAGCCATAGTATTTGGAGAATAGATTCTTTTTGCTACATGGTACAGAATAATTGGGATTTTGAAAAGGGTTGAAGTGAAGAACACGGGGTGATATCCACTGCGCCACCCCCCTCTTCAACACTTGGGAGCCGAGACAGAGGGGGGAATCAATTCACTTTTTGGGGGGGGGGTAAAGTGATAACTCCAAAAGTGAATTGATTCCCCCCTCTGGCTCAGCCCTCGTGTGTCGCAGAGGATTTCAGGCCAAAGAACACGTGCAACTTTTTTAGGGTTGCCGAATCAGTTTCCACATGTTGGGATTGTGTTATGCCTCGGATTTCGTGTGACCCCTAAGGTCATGACGTCAGGGGCCAATACATCAGCGCTGAAACAGTGATTTACACTTTGTGGGGATGCTTTTCTCTTTTGGCACTGATGTGTCAAGGCCCCGATGCTGGGCAGACCTTTGGCTGACCTAAGGGAGTCGTACCAAATCCTAGGGGTGTTACAACAGCAATCGGTAATATACAAGAGGGTGCGTTGGTAAATACACAGGGATATAGACTCATACGTGTTCATCAAAACCCCCTTTGTGTTTTTGTGCTCATAAGCTGATCTTTTATGCATTTATAATGTAGATGATTAAGCTCAACATCAATCTTTTGTTTCCGCCATCAATCCAGACCTAAAAAGAAAAGAAAAATTTGTACATTGAGTGGTGCACATATGTAGACTGTATTCTAAACAATGTTATGTTTTTCTTTATAGGGCCACTCGAGCTCTCTTATTGCACCAACATTTAGTGTGTGACCCACATCATCGGAGGTAGAGGGAGACATTAGCGCTCGCATTATAGATACTGCTAGACAATATTGAACCCGTGATCTCTCTCCTACAGAGGTGAAACCACAATCACAGGGCATGATTTCGAGCATAATTTGAACCGGACTGAACCAAAGGTCAAAACCTGGTTAACCTGAAACGGACATTTCAACCTTAAAACCAGATTACATTAAAGCTATGCTTGGTTGTTAGTAGAATGCGAGAAAGTGAACTAAAGTTAACTGTATGAAAATTAGTAAACTAAAGTGAAGTAAAGTAGAATGAAATTTATTTCCCAATAATTGTTTGATTGTTTTAGATTACAGTAAGGAAACTTGAGGAAATATTGCTTATTTTTAGAATGTGTAGTGTATTTCGTTTTAAAATCTGACCAATTTAATTGGATTTTGACAAAGGAAATCAAGGTGTTAGGAAAACCTTAAATGAAAAGCTAATATTTCAATGAACATTTTTCTATTTCAACCAAACAGCCACTTCATTTGGATTTTTGAAGATCTGTATTCTTTTTCTTCAGAAAATATCAATTCTTAAAAAGAATGATTTTAACATAATTTTGAAAACATTAGGTATATGAAGCCCTTTTCCACCTTCCACTCTTTCATTTTTCTTTTTCCAAGACAAATACTAGAAAATCCACTATGTGAACTGGGCATGTCACTAAAATGAACAAACACTTTCTCTAGCATATGGTAAGAAATGTAACCAACCTTCACAACTATCAATAGATAATCTTTAAAATAAAACTTTTAATATATGATAGGATAATCTTTTAATAGCATTAACAAAGGTTTATATAGCTATATTAGAATTCTTAAATAATATTAAGCAAATAATATCTCATGCCATAGCTAAATATGTTTTTTTATTATTTGTTATTTAGTTATGTTAACAGAATATAACTAAATAATCACATATCTTTTTTAAATATAGAAGCATGATATTGTAATATATGTTAATCATTAAATTGCTTACTTCTAGGATTTATTTAAGGAAGCCGTCTTGGACAGCAGGAGATGACATGTAGAGGAAAATGGGTGGTGTCTAAGATTGTTCCTTTATTTAATCTCTTAAGTTCAGTTCTGTGTTGATATCATGTATATTATTCTTTTAAAATTTGTATCATATATTTCACATAATTTTTTATGATCATTATAAATTGTTCAGATTTTTTTAGCAAACCATAGTCAAACCACAAACTAAGAACCCGGTTTAACCAAAGCCGGTCGTGTCGCTACCTGGTCCGGTTCTCAAAACTATGAGTTTAAACATTATAAAACAAGAAATATCTTAAAGGGGGGGGGGTGGTTCAGTCATTTGGCAGTCAACGTTAAAATGTCTTAAGAAAAAATAGAAGGGTAGATATGGTCATTTGCCAGTAAAGTTCAGGCAATTAGAGGCCGGAGAATCCTCCTCTCATGTTCACATAGCCGCCTTTCTCATATCTAGACACAGCCAGTCAAATTTGACCAAACAAATTTTTTCCACGGTCAAAACTCCCTCAGCTTCTGGGAAGATACTGGCAAGAAAATAGTTTTACCTCTCTTCTTATACACCTCCTCCCCCATTTCGTATCTCTAGTTCTCATGGCTTTAAGTGCAAATTTGGAGACCTCTTCCAATTCATTTCCACTCTTCTCTTTCCCAGCCCAATTCATGACTTCCTCCTTCTCTGATCTTCTCACCGGAGGCGACTCTGACGCTCAGCGAGAGATGATTGCTCTCAGGAGAGGACTCTCTGATCGTATAGCCGATCGAACTGGAGCTGGAGTTCCAAAATTTAAATCCATTACCCCTCCTTCACTACCCATCTCTCCTCCTGCTGCCTCCCCTTCTTCTTACTTTGCTATCCCACCCGGCTTAAGTCCAGCTGATTTGTTGGATTCGCCTATTCTTTTATCTACTTCTAATGTGAGTATTGACTCCCTTATCTTGTTTTTTCATGAACATAAGGAAATTTCTTGCATATGGAATCAATCTTGTTCTGTTTCTTTCTAAAGGATAATTGGCTAAACCCAAGTTTATATTTTTATCTGTTTTGTCTTGTGTTTGATATTGGGTTGGGTTTGATTGATTGATTGCATCTCTCTGCTTTGTCTAATTATACCCATATATTTAGTCTTCTCCCCATCTTCTTTATGTTTATTGATTAATTTGTCATAATTTTTCTTTCTTTTTTGTGTGAGTACAGATTCTCCCATCGCCAACTACTGGGTCGTTCCCTGCTCAATCATTCAATTGGGCTAACTCTGTTAACTACCAGCAGCAAGATGTCAAACAGGAAAAGAGAAGCTACTCTGATTTCTCTTTCCAACCCCAAACAAGGCCTGCTATGGGGTCGGGATCGATGTTTGAGTCTTCTACAACAACCAATTCTATGGTAGGCTCGCGGGTTCTCTGTTCAACTCTTAATTGAAACTTAGGAGGATTACTTTTTCTTTGCTTTATTTTAACTTGATTATGGTCTAACTTGATTACAATCAAATCACAGGAAGAGACCTCGAAAGGACAGCAACAAGCATGGAATTTTCAAGAACCCACCAAGCAAACCCATTTATCTGATAAAGCCATCGTGAAATCCGAATTTGTTCCAAACCAGAGCTTTTCTTCTGATGTTTCCACCATTCAATCCAACACCCAAGGCAACCATGGATTCCAATCCGATAATAACCAATACCCTCAACCTTCCCAGATTCTCAGAGAGCAGAAAAGTTCAGATGATGGGTACAACTGGAGAAAATATGGGCAGAAACAGGTGAAAGGGAGTGAAAACCCACGTAGTTATTACAAGTGCACATTCCCAAATTGCCCAACCAAGAAGAAAGTGGAGAGATCCTTAGATGGACGGATTACTGAGATAGTGTATAAGGGTAGCCATAACCATCCCAAGCCTCAGCGTACAAGGAGATCATCGGCTTCTTCTCAGCAAATTCAATCTGTAGCCCCCATCTCAGCAATCCCCAATCAATCATTCTCTACACATAGCAACACACAAATGGAACTTGTTGGAACTCCAGAGAATTCTTCTATCTCGATAGGGGACGACGATTTTGATCAGAGCTCTCAGAGGAGTAAATCAGGAGGAGATGAAGTTGATGAAGATGAACATGAGGCCAAACGATGGTAAGCTTTCTCTAGCACAATCATTGGAAGTAGTCTGACTAATTCATTTATGTTGTCGTAAGGAAAATTTTGTAATGAGCTTTATTTCCTTCTTTTCACAGGAAGAGAGACAATGAAAATGAGGGTATCTCAGGTTCTGGGAGTAGAACTGTGAGAGAACCTAGAGTTGTAGTTCAAACTACAAGTGACATTGATATTCTTGATGATGGCTATAGATGGAGGAAATATGGGCAGAAAGTAGTGAAGGGGAACCCAAATCCAAGGCAAGTATTCTTCATCTCTACCTAACTTTTCAACTTCTGATAAGATATAATTATTAGAAGGGAAAAAAACTTTTGGAAAGATGGTTAGCCTTCAAGATCTGTTAGTGAACCCATCATCTATTTATCTCTTTCTGTCTGCCTTTACTCATTAGACAATAAAATGTTAATAGAGATGCTACCCAAAAAGGATAAGACGTTTCTTCCTGATTCCCTTTCCATGTTTTCTTAGTATTCAGGGTTTTTAACCTCCACTTCAGAAATTATTTTCAAAATTTTCAAACTGAGGCATTAGATGAAAGAGGGTTCAAATTTGTACCTAATTAATTTGGTTTCATACTTTCCTACAGGAGCTACTACAAGTGTACTAGTGCAGGATGCCCAGTAAGAAAGCATGTAGAGAGAGCATCTCATGACCTCAGGGCAGTGATCACAACCTACGAGGGGAAGCACATCCATGATGTTCCTGCTGCTCGTGGTAGCGGCGGCCACACGGTCAATAGGCCCCTTCCTGATAACAACAACAATGTAGCCATGGCTATAAGGCCTTCAGCCACCAATAACTCCAGCCACAACAACAGCAGCAACCCTCTACAAATTATGAAAGTACCAACATCCGAAGGCCAAGCACCCTTCACACTAGAGATGTTGAATAGCCCCGGAGGTTTCGGATTCTCCGGATTCGGGAACTCCATGAGCTCCTACATGAGCCAAGCACAACACTCAGACAATGAATTCTCTAATGCCAAAGAGGAGGCCAGGGATGACATGTTTGAGTCATTCCTATACTAAATTTAGCTTAATTGTGGGGATAAAGGGATCAGGTTATCAAAAATAATAAGATGCTCGATTTGTTTGATTAGTTAGATTTGTGACTGTATATTTCATAGGGATTTTTGGGTTCTGTAAATTGGTACGGAGGAGTTAGTCTCATTTGTTCATTTGTTTTGGGGCCCATCTTAGCTCTGGAAAAACCAGGCCTCATTTTACACTTTGTATCAGAAGGGAAGGGAAAAAATAAATTTTATGGGATAATACATACATGGTTCTGATTTGTTTTCTGCAAACCTAAGTTGTGCTTCATGATTTTATCTCATCTCAGGAATATATATATAATTTTGATTCCAAAAGTGAGAAGTTTTGGTAAGAGCTAGAATGGGTGTAACTTGACTAAGAGTAACATAATCATTTGTCAACCAATGTGAACTTCATTCAAAACTTTTCAGCTCTCAATATGGGTTTAATTTAGATGAGGTATTTTTTACCATTATAATAGTAAAACCATGTTATCCACCCACTGTTTGAAGCTTTGAACAAGTCAAAGATTTTGAGCGTTTTTTTTTGGCTTCCTTAGGAAGCACGTTGCTTGGTCAACTCCTCTATGTGGATAGGGCTCGTGCTTAGAAGTTTCTTTACTAGCCCGGCTTCAGCTTGTTTTGAGCTGAACCTGAACCCACTTTTTAGTTTGCAAATTGAGCTCGTTTAACTAAATAAATCTTCGTCGAGCTAGGATGGACTCGGCCCGGTTTGGTGTTTGGATGCTATGTTATATTCTATATAATCAAAATGTTTAATATAATAAATCCTAATACTAAAGGTTGTTATTAATCGATTTTAGAATATGAACTTTGGATCATATTTAGGTCCAATATTACAATATGGGCTTAAGTGAGTTAGCTTAACAAATATTAATGAGCAAAGCCATGAACCTTTTTGCCGAGCCCAACCTCTAACTTATGAACTCGACTAAAGGCTTAGTAGATAAAGCTTGGCTCAGCTCGGCTCATTTATAGATATGACAACCCTTTTCCTTCGGGCTTCCTTACCAATAAACAATATGCCTATTTGTCTTTTTCAATACAGCTGTTGCATTATTCATTGTCATTAGGGATTCTAATCACCCTTTTATTTATTATATGTCAAGTAAAATAATAAGTCGACAAGTTAGTTTAAAATAATTAAACATGATTTTGGTTGTTAAAAGTGATTAGGAGCACATTGCTTGAATAGCACGACTTGTTCAAAAAAGTGGTTGAGGAAGTTTCAGACTTGAAAGGGTGGTCGTCCTTGAGTGCCCGCCAACCCCGACCGACCTATGGATGGCGATTGTTCCTCTTTTTTTTAGTTATCCTTTCGTGGCTCCCTATCCTTTGGTTCTTCTTTATCTAAAGAAAAATAAAAACTAGAAAAGCCCACAGTTTCGAAATGAAATGTGTAATGAAGCGGTGGCATTGACATCACAGTGACACCTTTGGCTTCTGTGCATGTAAAATCCGTATACAATGTATGTGCAGGGACTTGGAGTGCTTACATCAGCATCAAAAAGTGATAAGCATGTGCCCCAATCAAGTCCTACACATGCATTGTACACGAATTCTGTGCACACAGAAGTCAAGCCCCACAGTGACACCATAGTCTAATGGTCCATACAAGTTGCTGTACCGTACAGTAGCCACTACTCAATTCTCCCAAAAGACTACTCGCAGCCAATGAGTCAAAGAACCTGTAGGGCATGTGCGTAGCAGTCAATACTGCATCAATCACGACGAAGTATAATTCACACACGCATCCTCTCCTGATTGCAAGACTTCTTGCGTGACGCAAGTTCTCCTGAAAAAGTAAAAAACACTTTTTTGGATGATGATGTTCATTTTTTTAAGGTACATGTGCAGAAGAAGAAGTCACAAGAATTCTTGTGATCAAGAGAAGATCCTGAGTATGAGAAAACATGTGGCTAACTAGAAGGCTCTTTCCATTCTCAAAGGGGTCAAGTAGGGTAATGTACAATTAGGTATGCTGGGGAATGCAAGTCCCCCTAAGTTTAATAGATGTTAATTACTAAACACCCCTCAATGCCCTTGTGTACTAAGTAGTGTATTTAAGGTTTAGTCACGTGCAGTCCCACAGCCTTAATGGTGCATGGGGTTGGCATTTATCTCGAGTGGAGATCGGATTTAGCCCGGTCTGTAGTGGACTAGATCGAACATTTAAGTATAAATGGGCATATGACATGTAAAAGAGACGTGAAGGGCATTATATAAGCCCATCAATCTTGATGGTGCATGGAGCTGACATTCCCCCCAAGTGGAGACCAGATCTAGTCTAATGTGGACTGGACCAGAAAAATCATTTGATACCAATGGCAATGAGCACGCCATAAGTCAAAAAGGTTTCAAGGGTGGCATTCGCAATCCCCCCCCTCCCCCCCTCCTCCCCAAAGAATAGTTTGGATCAAATCCAGTTTGGGTTGGACCAGGGGGGAAAAAAGAAAAAAAGGAATTTTTTTTTTCTAGGACCAATGGGCACACAACACATAAACAAAGGTGTTAGGGGCGATGCATCTGACAAGGGTATTGTAGGCATGGGTGCTTCATCCAGTTTATATCAAATAAAAAATCCTTATTAGACACTATGTCTTTGAAACCTTTGGGATGTGTTGCATGCCATTAGCGCCGGACATTTTTCATGTCTTAGTCCACATTGGACTATATCAAATCTAGTAAAAGTGTTGTCCAAACATTAAAACAGTACTGTATAAATATTACTAGCAAATGAATCTATGCAAGTTTTTTTGAAAAACAAAAATAAAAGATCATAGAAGAAACATAGAGGAGAGAGATAAGAAAAAGAGAGATACATAATAAATGTAGATCCTATAGGAAATATCTTAAAATCATGCTACAGTTTGTCTCAAAGGGAAATATCTTAAAATCAAATTTGTAGAAGTGTTTTGATAATTGAATAAAATTATTTGAAAGGAAGGAAGGAAGCAGAGAGAGAGAGAGAGAGCTCGTGGGAACATTTAGAAAGAGGGAGAGAAATAAAATGTGGGAGACATACAGAAACACGTGCATAGAAAATCAAGGAGGTGTTCTTGTCACTTCCCTTTGCTTTAGTATAATATATATAGATATGAAGTCAATGACACTCACTTTCATATGCCACCACATCAAACTTTGAAAATGACTTGCAAATGTGTTGCAAGGATTAAATTGTCTCATTGTTGTCCAGATTAAGGTGATGCAGGAGGAGAGCTTAAAAGCAAGTGGACCATGTAATCCAATGATAGATTTTATTCAAATACTGTTGGGAAAGTGTCTAGAATTCAACCTAAGATGCAACGCTAATGTGCAATTAAGAGAAAAACTCAATATGTCCTATTTATGGGCAAAGGTAAATTTTGACTTAATTGGGGTCCAACCTGACCCACCCGGAGAATAGGGATTTGGGTATATATTTTGGGATTCTTTCCTTTCGTAGGAAGAGGTTAGGTGCCACATTTTTATTGTAATCTCTGTTTTTGTTTATAGTGAAATCTCTTTTGCCGTTCTTCACTCATGAGCGTAGGCTTCAAACCAAATCATATAAATCATTTGTGTGTTCTGTGTGATTGTTGTTTTCGTTATTTTCTTTATTCTATTTTATTGCCTCCAGGCATTCTGCACAAGAAATACAATCAATGAAATCTAGATTTTGATTTCTCAAATAGTCAGGGATTGGCTGAATCTAGGTGGGGTCATCTCTAACCCAGCACGGCGGAATAAATTCTCAACCTTTAGGTAGGTCTCATTTAGTAGTGTAGTGACAATTTTCTATTTTATATTCTGGACAGACCTTTTGTGTTAGGAAGCAAATGTTCTAATTTTAAATTGTCTACTCTCCCATGTTTACTGACACAAAGGCTGGGGGTACAGGTTGAAACTGACAAAATGGTTTTAAAAAAAAAGTATCATGTGCTCGCCTTTGCATCTGGGAACATGGGGAGTAGACAACTTGGGGGTAGAACATTTGCATGTACTCAGCCACAAGACTTCTACAATAAAAAATTCGAAATAGATGTTCTGTCCAGGATGATGTAACCAGGTGACTTCATGGAATAAAATGGATAGGAGTTTGTTGAAATTTCGAATTTCCATCCATTTTATTCCAAATGAAGTCACCTAGTGCCTTGGACACCATTCTGGACAGGAAATTTGCTCCCTAAAAAATTAGAGAAATGTTAGCCTTAAGCACACTCAAGGACGCACTTCCTACCGAAAGTATATTGTATCCAGGATATACTGTTCGCCCCCTAGGGGGGCCCACACCTCCCTGTGAGGGGGCGAAGGTACATCACATAGCGTGCAATGGATCTGTGTTCGAATCATCTCCAGTTCAATGAACAGACATGTAATACCTACCCAGCACGCGATAAAATGCTTAATAAAGTGTCTTGGTAAATACACACTTTTTCTGCAGACTGGGTTTAAGGGTTTGGATTAGATTCAATAAAAGCAGGTTTAGAGTGACCACCCAATCCATTGCTATCCATAAGCTCCATGCAACCAAAAAAGAATGGGTGCGTTAATAAAGATAGGTTTAGCCTTGTCAAATCTGGGTTGAGCCCGGCCTAAGTTTCACCACACCTACCCTATCAATTTGCACTAAAAATTAGGTGGGAACGAATCTTGTGAGAACTGTGAAAACGGCATCAGGGTACAGACACATCAGCGCCGAAAAGTGATAAATGTCCTCCCAAAAAGTGCAAATCACTTTTCAGTACTGATGTATCA
>JAOXJP010000003.1:10182518-10192566 GCA_025762735.1 Platanus orientalis | reverse complement strand
AATCCTCATGACAAATAATCCATCAAAATCGATATTTGAACCTTGGATAGGTTTAGAGTTCAAACCTACATCTTAAATTTTTTTTTTTTTTTAAATTCGTGGGCCGGCCCGAGGCCCGGTCAATTAATGAGGGCCGGGCCCAAACCCCAGCCAAAACCCTCCCCTATGGGCCCAAGCCCCGGCCCGAGCCCGGTCTATAATTTGAGGGTCGGCCCTAGGCCTACTACGGCCCGACCCGTGCCCACCCCTAGCTACAAATGCCTTTGAAATGAAATGATTACGTTACAGGTGGCTGCCAAACATGGCTTAAGGATATTATGATAATAATAATGGTATAGAATGATGAAATAATATCATATTGTAAAATAATGTTATGCATCATATTAATTTAGTATTATATACACTCAAATAATTTGCATCAATAATATCTTCTATTTTTTTGGTTATTTTAAAGTTTCCCCTTAACAAGGATTTAGGTTTTGGGCTGTTGATTGGCATGTGACAATCATTTTCGGATGTGTCAGGACAATGTGTGTTTCCTATTTAAATAAAGTCATAAAAAAACAAAGAGGCAATCACAAATAGAAGATATAGCAGTTTACTTGGTTTGATAAAATTGCATACATCCATGAACTCAAGGGTGGAGCCAGGATTTTCATGTAGGGGCGGGGGGGGGGGTCGCGGGGAGGGGCGGAAGCCAAAGGATTATGTGCGCTCCCTTAACATGTGCCAATGGTACATCCACAATCAGAAGGTAACATGTTACATCAAAAAAGTGAAAACACCCCCCAAAAAGTGTAAATCACTTTTTCAATGTGACATGTCACCTGCTAGTTGCAAACACACTGTTGACACCCATTAAGGGGTGCTCCAAATCCGATCCTGGATAAGGATTCTCCAAGATTTTAAATCTTCAGTCTCAAAGGATAGGAACCACTCCATTAGCAATCATTGTGTGACATGTGGCCTAACAAAAGGTGTTTGAGGTAATACACATGGGTCAAAGGAGGGTATTATGATTAATATATAATTAATAAGTACTTGTGTATTTATTAATCAAAATAGATGCTTTGTCCAAGACACTAAGTGATTTCACATCGAATTAAATGGGCAGTGGTTGGATGAAATTTTAAATTTCCATCCATTTTATTCTAAATGAAGTCACTTGACACCCTGAACACTATCCTGGACAAGATATTTGTACCTTTTGTTAGACACGGTGTCATATCTAGACAGAGAATGGAGTGGTACTAGTTCAGTTAGATTGGAGTTGACAGTGACATCTTGAGCAGAAAATGGAGTGGTACTAGTTCAGCTGGTTTGGAGTTGATGTGAAATCATTTTATGATAAGGTGGGGCAATTGATTAGGGGGCAATTGATTCCAATCTTAGGGTACTCACACATTAAAGGAGGTGGCGGCGCAATTGATTCCACTCTTAGGATACTCACACATTAAACGAGGACAACTGATTCTAGTCAGGGGGGCAATTGATTCCAATATGGTCTAAAATTGGTCTGGCCCATTTGTATTACAAGGGTACTGACATTGAGGGGGGCAGCCCCCCTTGCTCTTATGTGGCTCTGCTCCTGCATAAATTTACATTGATTCCATTATATTAAAAAAAATATAAGATTGTGTTTGGCAGCCACCTGTAATGAAATCAATTCATTTGAGTTTCTCAAGGCTTTAGTTACAATGGGATGGTTTGTAATGAATTCATTCAGATGTGGAGCGATTTGTTAGTGATAGTATGAGTCATTTTCTTTTATAAAAAAAAACTAAAATGACTTCAATTGTAATTGTAGTTAACAAATATCGTAAACTCTAATTCAAAACATAGGGTTTTAATCCTATTTTATAAGCAACATAAATATAAGATAGCAAAAATATCTCTCAAAAATTTGATACGGGTCCGTTGTATTTCTAAGCCGCACAGACACTACTCAATTAAAAGGTTCCCATCTGCTAATCTATTAATCAGGCTCCATCTTCAACATTTCTTGAACATGCAAGGCCAATTAACGGGCTGTTTAGAAAATATGAGTTACATCAAACTGGATTGGGTTGGAACAGATCCGATCATTTTTTTTTATTATTATTATTATAACCCTGTGTATGCTTAGACCCAAGGATCATCTCCAGTCCATAAATAATTTTGTGGGAATACCTATAGAAATGAAAATCACTAATTTTTTTTTTTTTTCAGGTTTATGCCTTCTCTAAAGCCACAAGATTATTTGTTCACAAGAGACGATGGCAACTGTTGCTCAGAGGATGGATCAGATTTCCTGCAACCCTTTCACTGTAGTTAGAGTGTAGCACCAAGGTATTGGGTGACAAATGAGCAAAAAAAGTAAAAAATACCCAGCATTGATTTATTTTTTTGTAATGGTTCACTTTTTCCGCCCACTTGTCACCCAGTACCTAGTGCTACAGTCTGACTACAGTAAAAGAGCTACAGGAAATTCGCTTTACGGATCCTTGGATCTGTTCTAGTTCTAGAATGTGCATTAAAGAGTGTAGGACCCATTTAACCGACTGGCCAACTGGAAGAAGGAAACATTTAGTTATTTTTTGATGAAATAATGACGAAGCGAATAATAAATAGTATGAAAATTGCTGTCTTTGTTAACCAGCGCCAGCTATGTATCATACATGTTATAATTGCAAAAGCTGACACTTCAAACGGCTACTTTATTCGGTCTGATATCAAGTGCTCACTTGTGAATTCACAATGGGCGGTTTACCTTTTTGGGTTGCCCAATGTACACCCGTGGGGTAACCGATTAATCCGGTCGAGTCGGTGGAGTTGGCCATTAGTTCTTTGACCGATGGATAGAGAAACGAAAATAATAAACGGAGATCCAAAAGAGCAATTTACCAAAAAGACCCAAAAAAAATGAGATTATACCGTGAGCCCCGAACAAATATTGTCTCCAGATTTTTAAAGTTCAGTTAACTTTCAGAAAATTTCGATAATTAACACGTATCCAAAAAGTCAATAAACTGAACTGTACATTTTTAGTTTTGTTAATTTTTTTTTCCACATGTCAACCATTGAAATATTCTAAATGATATCTGAACTTTAACAATCTGGAGAGGATCACAGGGAGGCCCCTCTTTGGTTCATTACACGTCAAAATTAGAGAGGACATGGTTGGCCTCTTCTCTGAGTTCTTTCCCCTCATAATTTATTTTAAGTCCATTTTGATTCCTCTCTAGAATTGCCATTATCTATTAGTTCCCTTAGAAACATAGAAATAAAGTTATTATTTATGACATTATTTATTTCTTCTATTTTTTTGATAAATTTTTAACATTATGTCTAATGCTTTTAATATCTTATCCCGTTCCAATGGCTTGTTTCAGGAGTTCAAGAATGTGGAGAGATTTGCCCGACAGAAGAAAATGTTCTGTGATGAAAAAGTGCCTGTAGTGTTTGCGGTGCATATGATATGTCTGAAGTCAAAAAAGTGCTCAGATGTTAAAAATAAAGCTACCAAATTCAAAATTACATCATGTGTCAATCAATGGCATGCCTACATAGGCCTGTGTGAACACAGACGATCATTCTCCTTTGTTGACCTCTTAACAGCTCTCCATTACCACAGACGATTTGGTAGGACAACTTAGAGAGTGGCTACAGTTGAAATGACATTGCGGTTGACACATCAGTGCCAAAAAATGAAAAACATCCCAAAAACATGTATATCACTTTTTTGGTGCTGATGTGTCAGCCCGGATGTCATTCCAACTTTAGCCACTCTTTAAGTTGTCCTACATAATCCAGTCTGATTACGGTCTCCGCCCAGGATTTTTGAAGGTTGATGGAGTGTTTTAACCAAAAAAGAAAAAAAAGTCTCGTGTGCTACCGCGTAATCGTTGGCCAAGCATTTAAAACTCAACTTGAAAACAAGGCAATGACAAGTTATTTAATCAGGATAAGTATTCTTGTGGCTAAGAGGGGTAAACACGTACCCCCAAAAGGTGATTAAGTGTGTACCTACTTTGTCTAGTCACAAAAATACGTGTGGGCGGAGAGGATCTGAACTACAAGGTATTCGCATACTTTGAAAGAGTGGGATTAGGTGTCAACACCTTTCAAACAAAAACGAATTCATTGTAAATATTCATAACTGAATAAGTTTTACGAAGATTTTAATGATTTCTCATGTTTGCACTATTGCTAGCCAATTTTATTATTATTATTATTTTAAGAATTAAGAGTTTCATGCTAACAAAATATTATAATAAAATAAGATAGAGGTACTTGGAGAGAAAAATAGTGAACAAGTTTATAACGTCTTTTTTTTTATAAATTTGGGTAATCCCAACAATGATAATCCCTACATCCACGTCCTTAGGGGATTCCAATAATCTCTAGTTGAGAAAAGTATTTGAAATTAGGGTTACAAGTTGATGATGCTCCTCAAATGGTTGTATGACTGGTTAGATCTATGAATGCCTGCGAACAATAATGAAGGGACTTTGGTGGGTTACCAGTGTGGTGTCGGTCTTTGTTTCTTTGATGCCCATGTCAAATGCTTACTTTTTAGCGGAGATTATTGTAGAATTCTATAAAAAAATATGTGTCATTTTAGAAGGTCGTGTGATGTCTTTTTATAGGGTTGGAATGACGTGTGGCCAAGGATTTTCTCACAGGTTTTTAGTTTGGGTGGAGATCATGGCGCTTGATCATTGGCTAGGATCTCCGAATTGGATTCTTTGCATGATTCTCGATGCGGATCTTGGAGCAGATCTTGGGGTCACCATTGACTTTCTTTATATGATTAGTTAGGTTAAAGTGTCACCGTGGGCTAACCTATCCTGTTAGGCTGAGGCGGAGGCTTGTTAGGCTGAAGCTGAGAAAGGCCAAGAAAGCCAAGATGAATTAGTATAAGGCCGAGGCCGAGAAGACTGAAACTCCCTTTATGCCCAACTGACGAAGTCTGTTGAACTCCCTATCAATTGCCCCCATTCTCGAGTCTAGTATTGACCTGACGAAGAGAATTTAGGCTGCAACTCAACAAAGGGTGATTTTGACGCCTTTTAATACTCGATGACTATCTTTCTCAAGAATCGAGGGACACGTTTTTCATATCATCAGTACTTTGACGATTACATTTGTATTTTCACACATAATCACCATTTGATATAAGCGAGCTTTCAATCCTTAGCTAGGTTGCCCAACCAATTATTGATTTGGTCATTTGGCATAATCATGAGGTGCTCATGCCTTACCTTTGTCTGTTTCTCTGATTTGTATATTAGGTTGTCCTTCTGTTGATGAGGTCAGGTTGGTTTTCACGACCCTGGGCCAGTTTCTAGGCCTGAATGCCCTGTTTTAGGGGTGACGTCAGTCTCATGACCTTAGACTAATTCGCCTTGAATGACCCGTCTCAAGGGTGAGGTCAATCTTATGACTTTGGACCAGTTCAGCCTGAATGCCCCAACTCAAGGGTTAGGTCAATTTCATGACCTTGCCCATTCTTGGTCTTCATTGCCTTAACTCTAGGGTTAAGTCGGTCTCATGACCTTGGTCGTTCTCTTGGTCATTGTTGCCTTGACTCAAGGGTTAGGTCAATCTCATGACATCGGCTACTTTCTTGGTCTTTGTTGCCCTGACTCAGGGGTTAGGTTAGTCTCACGACCTCGACTATTCTCTTAGCCTTTGTTGCCTTGACTCGGGGGTTAGGTTAGTCTCATGACCTGGGTCATTCTTTTGGCTTTCTTTGCCCTAACTCAAGGGTTAGGTTAGTGTCATGACCTCAACCATTCTCTTGGTATATGTTGCTCGATTCAAGGGTTAGGTTAGTTTCATGACCTCGACCATTCTCTTGGCCTTCATTGCCCCGACTCAAGGGTTAGGCCAGTCTCATGACCTTGGCCATTCTCTTAGTCTTCACAGCCCCGACTCAGAGGTTAGGTTAATCTCATGATCTCGGCTGTTCTCTTAGCCTTCGTTGCCCCAACTTAAGGGTTAGGTTAGTCTCATGACCTCGGTAATTCTTTTAGCTTTAATTGCCCCAACTCAGGGGTTGGGTTTGTCTCATGACCTCAACCGTTCTCTTGGAATTTGTTTCCCTAAATCAGGGTTTAGTTCAATCTCATGACATCGGCCGCTCTCTTGGCCTTTATAGTCCTATTTTCCTTAGATGTTGTAGTAGCGAGCAAGTCGACAAGTGTTGTTCTCAAGGAGTCAATGGATTTTGCTTATAAGGATTTGGCATACCCTGCTCTCGACTAGGATCAATCTAAAATTAGAATTCATGTCCCTTATTGAGGCTGCAAAACATGCAATATGACTAAAAAATAACACAATATATTTTTTCTTTTTCTTTTTTGCCGAGTTGGCTTGTTAGGTTGAGGCCAAGACTACCGAGGCCAGGAAGTTTGAGTTGACCTGGTATGAGGTCAATAAGGCTGAGGCTAACTTGCTTAGGCCGATCCAACTTGGTTAGGTTAAACCATCTTGGTAGGCTTCTTGTCTATCGATTTCTCCTCCATTTTCGAGTCTCAGGGGTCTCCTCATACTAGCTCTTGACATTATTAAAGTTTTTTCTCTGTCGTGGGCTGAGCTGACATGTAAGGCCAAGGCCAAGAGTTGTTAAGCCAAGGCTGACCTATTAGGCCGAGACCGAGAAGGTCGAAGCCAACCTAGTATGAGGTTAAGAGGGCCAAGGCAAAGAAGGCTGAGGCCGACCTACTATGGCTGATATAATCTGATTAGGCCAAGTTGATTTAGTGGGCCGAGCCCTCCTGGTAGGCTTCTCATCTATCAGTTGCCCTTCCCATTTTCAAGTCTCGGGGGTCTCTTCGTACTTACTCTTGACATGATTAAGGTCTTATATCTACCATAGGTTGAGCTAACCTGTAAGGCTGAGGTGAGACCTGTTAAGCCAAGGTTGAGATAGAGAAGATGAGGCCGAGAAGGCTAAGGCCGACTTGGTTAGGCTGAGAAGGTTGAGGCCGACCTGGTTAGGCCGAGAAGGTTGAAGCTGACCTGGTGGGTTTCTCTTTCATTCTAGAACTGCTACCTAAGATCCATCTTGATAAGGGTGTTCCATATTGTGTGATCACCCTGACTGGCGATGGTAGTAATATTTTGTCGGACATCCATGGATCTGGTTTCTACCATGCAACCTTTGTTATTAAGGGATGACGGTCATCGCAACATTTTCCATAGACGACGCCAACTGATGATGCATGGATGATGCTCATCAGATGGTTGCACAACCAATGAGATCTGTGAATGCATGCGAATAAGAACAAAGAAACTTTGGTGCTTCACTGGTGTAGTGCTGGTCTTAGTTTCTTCGATGCCAAAGTTAGAGACTTGCTTTTTAGCGGAGATTAACATAGAATTTATTTAAAAAATATTTTTGTCCCTTTGGAAGGTTGTGTGATGTCTTTTTATAGAGTTGGAAGGGCGCGTGGCCAAGATTTCCTTGGAGATTTTTAGCTTGGGCAGAGATCATAGGGCTTGATCGTTGGTTGGGATCTCGAAATCATATTCTCTGCATAATTCTTGATACGGATCTCGAAATATATCTTGGTATCATTATTGACTTTCTTTATATGATTGATCAGGTTGAAGCATCATTGTGGGTTGAACTGTCTTATTAGGAAGAAATTGAGAAAGTCGAGGCCAAGAGTTCCAAGATGATCTAGTATGAGGCTGAAGCCGAGAAGGCTAGAACTCCTTTTATGCCGAGTTGACGAAGTTTGTTGAACTCCATATCATAAATTATTTGAATAATCATCCGTATATCCAATTCAAATTCATATTCAGTCTATTAAACGCAAATACATATCTACTTATATCCAATCTGAAAATTATCTATATACATCTAAGTGTATATATATATGCATACATTATAATACTTTTGTTTTTCCTGATTTTGTTAAGTAATAGTTTTTTTTTTATGGGATTTTACTACTTTATGGATTTTGGATTTCCAGATATTCAAATATTTATTAAGTGAATATCCGATAAAATAAGTTAAATTTTGATATACTATCATGTAACTAGATATTTGAATCCGATCAAATATCCAGTTTCTTCACGTAGAGTCGGATGTGGAGATGTTTATTATATCTTCTCCGTATTCGATCCGTTTGCTTAGGTGTTTAGGGAAGTATGAGTTGAACAAGGGTATTATAGTAAATATGCATTTGTGACTCATACCCAAAGTCCCAAACCTGTCCGTGCCTTAGTCAAATTGTATTAAACCGGACAAATTTTGCAACCGTGTTTTATCCGTGTATAACGTTTTATTTGCACGACGACGTCGATAGGGCGTCTTATCCTTCAGCCAACGCCATGTACCGTGTAAGAGTCTAAGAGCCGCGTGGCTACCGACTATTCCGGTCACCGAGTAGGCCTTTGGGCTGTCCCCGTTTTTTCCCCTTTTTGTGCATAGCCGCCTTCGTCTAGATCAGACGGCAAATCCTGAACTGAACCAGTAAACGAAGAGAACGAAGCAAAATGGAAGTGAAGAAGCTATCGTGAGAATGAGATTCGCGTTAATGGATTCCCTTTTCATCCTCCGTCTTCCTCTCTATTTTCAGTTCTATTCCTTTTCTGAGTCTCGAAGAACCCTAATCGGCGCCAACCACACGGCAGCTCGTTTCTGCTCTCGCTAGGTTAGACATTCTTTCTTGTTAAAGCTTAGATTAGGATTTACAGAGTTTTTTGTTTTTGTTTTTAGTGAATTGTTTCTGTAAAAGAAAGTGTATGACATTCATGGAGCCTACGACTGTAAAACCGAGCTCGTTGAGAAATATTATTGTTCGAATTTTTTTGTTTGGGGTTTTTATTATTCTTCTTCGATTCGCATACGTCGTTACGATCAGAGGCGGTTCTTGTGATGCCGCCGATTTCTGCTTCTTCTCCGTCCCCGAAAATCTCAAAATCGCCGGCGGTGGCGCCGGACGTATCGGCGCCTCTGCCGTCGTCATCGACGGCGTCGGATCTACTTCGAGTGTCGCTCTTCGTGATCTCTGGACCAGCAAAGAATGGCGGAAGACCGTCGATTTCTACTCTGGTGTGTTTCAAGATCTGATCGCCGAAGGCTACCTCTCGCCCAATTCGAAAGCCTTATGCATCGAAACCTTAGCCGGACAAGACGTTTTCGCTTTGAAAGAGATCGGTGTTACCGATGCCGTCGGTATTTCGAAGAAAAAGTCCCCTCCGTTGGTACTTTCCGGTCAGGCCTTCCGTCAGCCGTTCGATGACAATACTTTTGATTTCGAGTTTTCAGGCGCCGGCGGACTTGACCGGTCGGTTCGGCCGCTGGAGTTCGCTTCTGAGGTTGCGAGGACGCTTAAACCCGAAGGGTTTTTGGTTGTGCACACGGCTTCGGCGAATGATATGTACAGTTTCAATTCTTTTCTTGGTTTATTCAATTGCTGTCGATTGGTTCGCTCGCGGAACATCGACGGCTCGGATTCCTCCATGCCGTCTATTCGGGAGATTGTTCTGAAGAAAGAGGGTGAGATTCTTGGTCATGGGGCGAAGAAGCCCGATGACAATTCGATGAATAAGTGCTCTGTGCCGGGTTTTAAGCAGGAACTAGTCAGGAATGCAGAGCCTCTGATAACAGAAGAGCCGTTAAAACCGTGGCTTACGTTGAAGCGGAACGTGAAGAACATTAAGTACCTCCCATCCATGGCCGATATAAGCTTCAAACAGAGATACGTATATGTTGATGTTGGAGCTCGGAGCTATGGGTCGAGCATCGGGAGCTGGTTCAAGAAGCGATATCCAAAACAGAATAAAACCTTTGAAATCTATGCCATTGAAGCTGATAAAGCTTTCCATGAAGAGTATCAAACGAAGAAAGGGGTCAATCTCTTGCCTTATGCGGCGTGGGTGAAGAACGAGACATTGTTTTTTGAAATTAATCGAGATCCTGGCCAGGAAACTGAAGCCAAGGGTAGAGGAATGGGTCGGATTCAACCTATT
This sequence comes from Platanus orientalis, assembly GCA_025762735.1. Taxonomy (NCBI): domain Eukaryota; kingdom Viridiplantae; phylum Streptophyta; class Magnoliopsida; order Proteales; family Platanaceae; genus Platanus; species Platanus orientalis. Next base: position 10,182,597 of record JAOXJP010000003.1, on the reverse strand, counting down.
CAATCATCGACTAGTTCTGTGGGTGAACTAGATAAGATTAGGGGTTTTGATTTTGCGAATTGGTTGAAGAGTACAGTGT
>JAOXJP010000003.1:10172138-10182418 GCA_025762735.1 Platanus orientalis | reverse complement strand
TTTTCAAAACTTAAACTTGTTTTGTTTTCAAAATTGATGTCCAGTCACATCATTAAAAAGACTGGTGGTGACTCCAAGTCACGTGGAATATTTCTTGCGATAGGCAAGTCTCCTTTTAAAGGGATTTACCCATCGTGCGAAAATCGAGGCCTACAATACAGTCCTCTTGGGCAATTTTCCCCCAGCAATTCCCATTATGGAATCTCAAGTCACAAACTGTCAGTGTCCATTCAGTTGTAACAATTCAAAACAACAAAAAGTAAATACTGGATATTGGAACAAGAATCATCAAAGAAAGCAGGATTCATCTTATCTCATAATTTCATCAGTCATTGAGCACATACACAAAGATCAAAGTAAACCTCTCCATTAAGAAGGGTAACCTTTTTTGCAGACTGGAGCTTACAATAAACTAAGGTTTTGTCACGGCGGATGTCAGCGGGAGGACCACAGCACTGAGTCGTTGGGGTAAAATCTTATGGCAGATGTCTCCAGCTATAGTTTGTTCATCCATATGGCTTGAGAGAAACAATAGAACATCCAAGAACTATGTGAAACTAACATATAAAATATACCAGAAAGCCAAGGAGAGATGCTGTTTTGGGGATAGGAACAAGTTACAAAGAATTTCAGAACATAAGTCTCAGAGACTTGAGAGGAGAGGATGGGGTAACATTATCAGGAGGGATGTAAACATGTAATCCTTTGTAATAAAGTGGGGGTGATCTTGTATTTTTTGTATCTTTGTATATCTGACCTTAAGCTATTCTTGTATACAGTGGGGGAACTTTCTTCCCCGATATAATGAAATGTTTTACTAAATAAAAAATAAATAAACAAACCAAGACTTTGTCTGGTGGACTCACCAAAACATAAAAATAAAATGAAACAATATCAGTTAAAATTTCAAAGAAAACAACACATTTTACATGTCTAAAAGAATACATAATGGTATTCAGGAGAAATGTTTTTGAATTATAAACAAACCATTAATGTCTAGTTATCTACAGTAGTCACCAAAATAGTCTTGGTTTCAGGTGCCTTGTCAAAATATTGGAAAGAAAAATGCTACCTTAATACGTTCATATTCTCTAACAGCACAACATTTAGCATCCTCTGTGACTCTTATGGTCTCTTTCAACTCTTCTATCTTGCGAATCCTAGATTTGTCACCACCAAATATTTTGGATGATGTAGCTTTGAGTTTTTCTGCCTTTGAATGCAAGGAAGACAGTTCCGATAGAAGAGTCTGTACTGTCAATAAAGCCCTTGATCGATCCGAGAATGCACCCTGGACAGCTAGCATCAATCCAAGGTAGTCATGGAGTGTGTCCTGCAATATTAAAGACATCATAGGTATCCTAAGATCCTTAAACTAAAATTAACATTTGTATTCATCAAAATAAGGATTTCCCAATAAAAATGAAAAATGGCTCAGGACTAAACTCAGTAGACTGAATTGAAGATGGGTTTCAAAGTTACAAGTGCAACTAGAGCGTTCTTAATTGACTTAGCAAATAAAATAAAATAAAAAGGATCTCCAGCCCGAGACAACTTTTAATTTGATCATTCATGAAACAACTAGGTTATATTGCTCAAACCTTAAACATAAAGTTCATAATTTACCAAATGTTTGACTGTCTGAGCATTTGATTCGCGATAAAATCTGCTAGCTTTGACAGCAGCTGTTGCCACAAGTTTCATATCAGCAGCTCGTACTCTCTGAGAATTATACATGGCCTCTTCCGTTTCGAATTTTGTTAGTTTGATAAACGCTAACCCTAATTCTCCCATTGTTTCTCCAATATCATGCTGAGCTTTGACAAGTGATTCAGCCTGCACATCCAAAAGAAAGAAAGAAAAAAAGATAGGAACCGTGTAAAAACTAACTAGGAAGGATTCTAAATTAAGAAAGTGTGCATGAAAAACACAATTTACAGAATTAAGGAACTATATAAGCTACACTACCTGCTGGGACGCATTGCTAAGCTGCTGCTCGAGATCCTGCAACTTGTCTCTCTTCTCTAAAAAATCCTTATCTTCCTCAACCACAGGTGGTTTCGAGCCGCCCCAATCATTGGCTACCGACTGCTTCAATTCCTTAAAGATCCTCAACAGATCCCTTCCCCCTTTTGCTGGCTGCACAATCTCGTGAGGCGCAACAACAGCCGTAGAGTCCCCAAATAACTGCCTTGGAAGCTTGACCGCGCCATCAAGCATCCTCGAAGCCACATCCGTGGTCGTTGGCAATGGAAGCTTCCCCTGAACCTGTAAGAACACCTTCAACTCATCACTCTTCCTGATCACCGGATGCGCTGCTAATCTACACAAGTACTTGTCCAAAGCCACCCGCCTCTGTTCCACAAACTCCTGCTTCTGCATGACCTGACTCTCTACTACATTCTTATCCGGCCGTGGCGGAATAAAGAACCCTCTGTACGACTCCGACAACCGGTCCGACAATGTCACCACATCTCTAAATCGCCTCCTGGCATTGAACTCCGATCCCCCGAACTCCGGCATGTTCGTTCTTGTCGTGATCAGATACGTCACGTAAGTGTTCCCGCCGGGAACAAGCGAATTCGACATCTCCTGCTCTTTCACAGGATTCGACACCGAAATCTTTAAATACTCGGAACTCGAAGAGGCTGATCTCGATAGAATTCCTGAATTCACTGAGTCATGGATGGGGCTTTCATGGCCGTTCGCGTCGCCGTTCTCGTCTCCCAATGGACTGAAGATCACGTCTGCATACGATGGGGGCTCTAAGAACGAATTCTCGGAGAGATTAGGGCTTCGACGATCTCTGTATGGCGGAGGCGACAGCAAAGGATCATCGCTTGCAACAACGCCGACGATCGGCGGCGATAAGGGGTGATGCGTATCGGACAGAGACGACATGGCGCTTCTGTAATCGGAGAAAGATTTCCCATTCGACGGCTCGTCGAGAACGAGACTCTCCATCTCTTCTCGAGATGCAAAGAGAGGAGCTTCTTCGAAGCCCTGGTTCTCCGAACCCATCATCTTATTACAGTTTTCAACAAACAATATCCAAAATTAACGACAAAATGGAAAATATATCCCTAGACAATGATAAAAAAATAAATGATACAGGATGGATCTGTCTTTGTGTTTCAGTCTTATTCCGCTCCTTAGTTAGAAGAGGGTTTTGGATCTGCACGCTGTTTTAGACGTGAGAAGGCAGGGCGATGGATCGGAAATCCGGGGAAAGTCTTTACGGACTCTGAAAGCTGAATTGGCAGTTGGGTGACATTGGTCCCGGTTGGATGAGACAGATCGAGTGAGTTCCAGTACAATACATACGCTTTCAGCTGGAGACAAAAGAGACCGTTGATTTTAGGACAAGAAACGCCGATGGAGTCCAGATGTCCATTTGATTTCGAAGGCGATAATTACCTTTTTTTTTTAATTACTTGACGACGCTTTTGTTGTTGCTTAGAACGAAGTCTGATCTGAGACTGCGTACTTTAAAGATTAAACTGCCCTTAAATAACACATGTGGGTTTTACCTATTAGCGCCATTTTAAATTAGTTTGCGATCGTCAGTTTGGATCGAGCTAAAATCCGAAAAGGGGTTAAAAGACGATCTTGCTCTCTATAGATCATATCATAGACTGTATACCAATCTGATCATATGTGTAATTAGATCACGATCTATACTCAATCCGAGATCGAATGCCAAAAACACTCTTAATATGCGTGCCTAGCTTCCGAACAAACGCAGGTTAAAATATGATATCCGTATATAAAAAACGAGAAATTCTCTGCAACCGGAGCAGGTTCTTCCCTGGTATGTAGCCCCATGTATTTTAATAAGACCAAAGGGAGAACCCTGCTCCCAGTGGGCTGATATCTTCTACGCCACCCCCCCTTTAAGCCACTCAATGGCCACACAAGGGGGGGAATCAACTCAGTTTTTGAGATGTCACCTCCAAAAAGTGAATTGATTCCCCCCCTCATGTGGCCATTGAGTGGCTCACAAGGGGGGTGGCGTAGAGGATTTCAGGCCGCTTCCGGTGGTGATGATCAAGCTCCTGTGGTGTAGGGCGAGTCATGTGACCGACCTTAATGACCATCTTCATAGTGCTCATGTGCAATTTATGATACTTCTACCATGCGTCAATATAAAAATATAAGAACATGACACATGTGATAGATGAAATAGCGTGTAAATAGAGCATCATATACGGCAACTTATGCAGTAGTTACAAAATTTATTTGTTCCCTGCTTCAATGAAACAAATTGAGCATGTTTTCAGTTAGAGAGCTTCTATTCGCACCTCACCTTTCTTTTTAAGCACTGCACCTCACTTAATTCTATTCCAAAAATACTTTATCTTAAAATGATAGTCATAACCCTAATAACATTTTTTTTTAAATACTTAAAACAAACTTTTTAAGCACATCTCCACACCTCCACTTCTTCTTCCAAACCGTCTCCTTTTCCAACTCTCCATTCTTCTTCGTTAAGGGTTTCCTACTATCCAACAAAAGTCACACATTTAGATTTTTAAACAAGAATTCCACTAATGGAGTATGAAGGAAGTGAAACGGATCAAAACGGGAGTTCCCAAGTAAAAAAAAAATCAAGTTTTGAAAACTTTTTTTTCCACCGGGTTTGGTACCACAAGGCTGAATAGGCTTAAGTCTGTTCAGCACTATGATGCCAAATAGGCAACATATGACTAAACAAACTTAAGCCTGTTCAGCACTATGATGACGAATATGCCCGAAAGGTGTTTAGCCTGGCCTGGTAAGGCTGAATAGTTTGTCGATTTCCCAAAAAAAAAAACTCTAAAAACTAAAGAAAAAACAAAAATTTTGAAATAAAAGCATGATTTCTTGGAAACAGGTTCACTTGTCATCGTGAAGGCATGATTCAGTCACCGGTTTGAGGGATGTGTGCTTAGAAAACTTAGCATTAAGGGGTTTAATAGATAAAAGGGTCTAATTGAAAATGACGGAGGGGTGCTTAGACATTTTGAAGGTATGCTTACAAAAACGTGAGGTGCGAATACTAGCTCCCTTCAATTATTAACATGAAAAAATAAAAGTAACCATTTTTTATAAGTAAACATTAGTGGTGTTGGCCTTTAATTGGTGTATAGACCGTAGTAATCTTTAGACTCGTTGTGTAACACATGTCACATATGCTTTGGAAACTTTTTGACAAATTAAATAAGTAATGGTATGTTATTTGGGGTTTTCTTCATCATTATATGTCATGGGAGTGAATATGAGAAATAAAGTGAATGGATTTGATTTGAAAATTTAAAGTTCCAGGACATTAAAAAGTTTCAGATTGGATCTAGATTTATCCAATACAGTTGGATCAATCATGAATTTAAGGGACATTGTCTTCCTTTAAAAAGTTTTAGATGAAGCATTCTCCATTCCATGTACTATATTTCATACTTGTTTCCGAAATTGAAAATATTTCAAAAAACTCTTAGTTTGTATGCGCTCTATCGATGGGTAAAACATCCTATGACTTGTGTTTTATTGATATTAGTTGTGTTCTTTGACACGAGAAATGTGTTTTGAATAAGATTTGTATTGTTTGAAAAAAATCATTACATTCTATAAGTATAGTTCAATTCTATGAGATTTGGATATACTATATATACTTGCGTATTTGAGATTTTGATCAGTGTTCAGTGACCCCCTAACCATCATGGGAATGTATGGTGGTATCCACTCACAAGGCAATATGTGAGCCAATGTTCAATGACCCATAGCCATCATGGGAGTATATAGTGGTACCCACTCATAAGGTAAAATGTAAAATATTGTTAAATGATCTCCTACTATCAAGGGCAATTGGTGGTGCCCACTCACATGGAGAATTATGAGCCATATATATAGTCAACCTTTGATTTGATTAGTATTGATTTTTTCTTATTGATTAGAAAGGAAGGCGCCTGGGTATGTTATAGAAAGGGAAGATTGATGTAGTACTTCGAATGGCGAAAAGAGGTGGCTCAACAGGGAAGGAATGAGAAATAGTCAATGACGACTTATTTGTTGGTGAAACAAAGGGGGGGTGAACCACGCCAGTGATTGTCTAAGCCGGTATGGATTTCCAATGCTTTAGGAAATTGGTTGAGATAGATGACAACACATTTTTCCCCTCTTCCTTACCAGGAGGGCAATCTTATCTTATGGCATTAACCTCTTGCCCAGCCTGGAAATAGAACCTAGTCCCCCTTTTGATCCATTATGATTTGTGAATTGTATAAGTTCCATTATGATTTATGAATTGTATATGTTTTGTTTATGATTGTCAACTATATATGCAGTGTATTTTCAAATGTTTTGTGAATAAATTTTGTACCATGTATGCAAGTCCATATGATATTTTGATGTCTCATATATTCGTGTTCAACTTGACCATGTTTCGTTATATATTTTGTATTATTACTCACAAGCCCTATCAAGCTCACCCATCCATTGACAATTTGTTTAGATTGAAGTATTAATGAAGAGCCACCACCTAGGAGTTTTGAATGGAAGTTGACGATAGAGCTAGGAGAGAGCTTGATATTTTGTTATTGTGATTGGGGTGTTTATAAACTTTAGATGTTTTTTTTATGTTTGATTGAGATTGTGGCATTTATGGAGACTTATATTTGTGTTATTTTGTGGGTTGTAAAATATTTAAATTTTAAGGTGTGATCCAATTAGAACACAGAAGTAGATGAAGTTTTAAATGGATAATTATTTTGAATGGCATTTAATAATATTTTTTTGCGGCGACTGGTATGGATATTTGTGTAAATTCCATTGCATATTGCATAAGCAAATGGTATACGAAATCGAGTAGTGGCCAAGTTGCTCGTAGAGTGATTTGGGTTCTGACAAATTGGTTATAATTTTTCGACTTTTGGTGTGATGGAATAATCGTGGACACATGATTAGCCCCACAACTAATATACTCGGTGTGTTGGAATAGTCGTAGATACAGGATCAATTGCATAGCCAGTAGGTGTTTAACAAACATATGATGATGAACATTTGGTGTGCTAGAGTGGTCATTTATTCAGGATTAACTACAAAACCAATGAGCGGAAATTATTCGCTTGGAGCTATACACGTTGACCAAGTGGGAGACAAATAACTTACCATTTGTGCTCATAGACTCCAGCGGTTATATGGAGAGTCATTTCTCTTGGGTTTGCCTTTCAATACTAAGATGCTAGATACCATGGCAAGACACTTATCATTGCCTAGTTAGTAGAGTTAAAATAAGAAAAGGCTATATTAAAGAGATAATTTATTCTCACCAAACGGATAGAATTTTGGAGGCTATAAATGCCTCATTTGGATGCAATATTGGTAAGAAATGTATTTGGAATACACAGTATTGCAACCTACCACCTATAAGCATGTGTAACCTTAGCCTAAGCATCTGTAACCTTAGCCTTAAGCAACGATCCCACAAGTATCAAATATTCTCATTCCATCATTATAGCTATAACACCCTTCATCTCCACTTTCTATATTTTGCATTTCATCAATGGACTTTACGTCTTATTGGGATCGAGGCTTTGAAACTATCATCCATGTATCAAGCCTATCATTTGTTTGGTTATTAATTGTTGTTGCAAAGCTTATACCCCGGTCCCTAAATTCAATTTCAAATATTTATTTTTTTCTTTTTACAAACTCTTTGAATATTGGTGAACCATTGTAATAAAATCACATTTTTTTCCTTTTAAATATGTTGGAATGGGTTTGAAGATGCTGCTTTTTTTTTTTCTTTTCTGTGGGGGGTGTTATGTAAAATTATGTTCATATTTTTTTCTTTTTTTTGGCATTTACAACTCATTGATTAAATCGGTTTTCACATTACAATTAACTATTGTGCAGGCATTTCATGTAGATTAAAATATCAATGTCTTAAGTTCTTGCACACCTAGCAAGGGAAATGATGTTGAAGCTTTTTGGAAATTGTTCTAGTTCAATAAATGACAATTGTTGAATCAAAGTAACTAACAAATAAACACATTTTGTTTGTCCCTTATGTGCAAAACTCTTTTTTTTTTGGTCCTGGCATCGGTGAAAAATGATTGAGCTACCTTATTAATAGGTAGAACGTAATAAAGGCCATGCTCTTCCTAAGTCCCAAAAGCCAAGCAGCCTTAATGGGCATCTATTTGGCAATAGTGATTACAGTTGGGTAGGTCATTTTGAAGGAGACATGTTGAATATAATATAACTCCAACAGTCCCCCTTTTTCACGAAGCTCCTTGAGACATTAGTAATATAATTAACAATGATAAATTTACTCTTGGATTTTTTGATGAAATTTGCATTGTCCATGTACAAATATAAGACAATAAGATAATAAAACAGTTCATGTTCTTGCTAAATGGGGTACTTGGTTACCAAATGCAATAATTTAGTATTACAGAGTTCCCTTGGTGGCTCAAATGTTAGCACCAAAGGATGAAAAAAAACAAGAAGAAAAAGATGGACAACCACTACATGGCTGTTAATCGGGTCAGGATGGGCCACATTAAGGTCAACCCGAATCTAACATTGAGAGAAACTCCTAAACCCAGCCTAAACTCAGCCCAAGACTTTATGTTCCAGCCCAACCCAATTTAATAAGTCAGGTTTCGAGCCAAGTTTGGGCTGACCCAAAGTTAACAAACCAATGGAAATTTTAAATTGAGTTGGGTCCATGGGTTTTAAAAATTAAATTTATTAGATAAATCGTTCATAATTTATGTACTTTAAGATGGGTTTTGGGCCTGGCTCACTCAAACTAAGAAAAATTGGCTCACTCGTGTATTAAGAATACACTTAGTTTATGGACAGGCTTTGGGCTCCTTATTATATATAAATTTTGGGTCGGGTTGGGCTGCGCTTCGGGTTAAAAAGGCTTGAACCCGAGCCTAGCCTAGCTCGAAGTTCAACTTGCCCAACTTACCCATTCGCCGGGCCAGCCCAACCCAATTGACAACCCTAATATTATATGGGTTAGTGGATTGCTTTACTTAACATACTTGGATGACCCTTTTATTTAAATCGTCAAGATTTGTATTTTCTTTGAGAAATAACCACATGAATATCTGTGAGGTTTTCCATAGTCATTTAAGACTTAGAAGAATCATGATACCAACTAATGAACCCAAAGAATGTGGTTAGCTTGAACCCGTTATGTTCGATGTGTGTGGACATCGCGGAAAAGATTCGCGACCCACTTTGGGGTTGTTTGGAGTCACCACCAACTCGAATTTTTACAGACGGGGTTGGACGTCTGCCTCCTTTACAGGGGAAGGGAGGGTTCAGGCTTTTTAAGGCTCGAGCTAGGCACTTGGGCCTAGGGGTTTGACTCTCTTTTAATCTGGTTTACAGGAATCTGGGTAAGCTGTTTGGTTGCAACTGGGGAAGGTGTTAGGCACCCCAACTACCCACCTTGTTAGGGTGACTCATTTGACCTAAACATTTATTTTATTTTTATTAAGCAATGTATAAAAGTATGAGACTTTTAAGGGGGGTTTGTCAGTACGTCTGATCTCCAAGTTATACGCCTAATCTTTGGTATGCCTGAACTCTAACTTAATTGGAATTCAGGCGTATGCTGGACAGTCTGCACTTAAACATACATATCTGTCTCCACACAACTCGGAATTGAGCGTGATTGGTCTCTTTGGAAAGCTAAGAGAGAGATCTTTCCAACAAGGTATAATAAGCATAATATTATAATATGCCTGAAATAGGTATACGCCTAATCTTTAAGTACACCTGAATTATAACTTAGTTGGAATTCAGGCGTACTGGTTCTGAGTCAGAAACCAACAGCCTAATTTTTGGGGTTTTAGGCCACCTCTTGAGGTCCAATGGGTCTCAAATTTTATGGATAGATAGGTTAGGACATCAGGTATGTCTCAGAAAATTTCCGTACCCATTGGCCAAGGATAGACTCATTTTTTGAATTTCTAAAAGGGGTGGGTTCTGTGCAGTTTTGCACAGACCTCTGTGAAATCCGAGGTTTGTGGGGCCCATTCCCGAAGTTATATACATGGGGTTGGGCTCAAATTTTACAGGAAATGTCTTAACATTATTATAAGACTACGGTAAGAAAATTAGATCAAAATAGCAAGTACATAGGGAGTTATTGAACAAACAAGTTGGATGACTAAATTTAGTGCAAAATAGGAACAATAGAAAAAGAATTCAAAGAAAATTCTAGTAAAATACCAAAACTGAAATAAAATGGAACACAAAAATTAAATAAAGCATATAAATCA
>JAOXJP010000003.1:10151634-10168278 GCA_025762735.1 Platanus orientalis | reverse complement strand
CGTATGATGATTTTGTACATTGGATATTGTGACACTAATAATGTTTAAACAAGACAAATTGGGCTAGTGGGCCACTGGGCTGTTGGGCCTGAAATTTTTTTCTTGGTCTACCTTTGAACTTTGTCTTCGTGGGATGAGCCCCTCTCTCTCTCTCTCTCTAGGAAGAAAAATCAAATATGTTGAACATCCATGGCAAGTAAGCGTAAAATCATTTAGTCATTTGATTGGAAGCCATCATGCATCCGAAGAGACCCTCTCTTCAGAGGGTCTTGAATTACATTGCTTGAAGAGGGAAAGTTGAGGTATTGAGAAACGTTATTGAGGTTACTGAAAAGAAGTGATTTCTCATCTGGGTCTAGCTGGTGGGTGGGTAAGGCATGCTCTTGCTGCATCTGGGTGCATAGGATCTCTGCTTGAGCCACTGCAAGCTGCTTCTGCAATTGGGAGACTTGGTCCTGTAAGTAGGATATGGCCCCAGCACATCCGTAAACAGGATCTCGAACTCTCGCATTTGCCTCATATACTAGGCTGCTCACTGCGTCCCCTCTTTGATGAATTGGAAGCTCCTGTAAGACAAACAATTAAAATAGGTAATCACCCAACGAAAAAAATGCAAATATTGAGCCCAAGAAAATGGAAAACCTTTTAGTGTCACCTAAGATGAGTTTCATATAAAAATATAAAACCACTAGTGATTTGTGGATAAACGTCCAAACTATGTTATAAGGTGGGCTTTGAGTTGGAGAGCACGCTGTGGTCTGTATATATATATATATATATATATATATATATATTTGGCTTTCCTACTAGGTAGATTAAAAGATAAATAGAGAGAGAGACCTGTAACATTTTGCTAACATTGCTAGCACCAAAAACCTTGTGAACAATGGCGAACTTAAGCGGGTCATCACCGGGGAAGTAAGGGGCAAAGATGCAGTCTTTAGCGCAGCGACGTCTCAACAACTTGCAGGAAGCGCAAGGCGAATTTCCCCCCATTTCGTATAAAAGAAAAAATCAATACAAGAAGGAGGAAAGCTGTGTTTGATAAAAAAGAAAAAAAGAAATGGAGGAGAAGATAATATGGGTTCTACTGTGTCTATGCAAAGACGACGATGACTTTAACACAAGTACAGACCTGCAAAGAGGGCGAGACCTAGCACGTATATTTATAATAGTCTATGGGGACGTGAGCCTAGCCTAGTGAAAGGTGATCGACACCTACACCTACACCTACACATACACATACACATACACAAGTTTCAAATACAGTAAAGAGTAATAATAACAATCGTTAATAATTGATGTACTCTACTCTCGTTTGTAAGTAACACCTAACTAATCAGGCTTTAGTTTATTTTACTACTCTAACCTGGAAGATTAGAATGTTTAACATTGATTTTTAAAGGTATTCCGGTCATTTTTCCTCATGCAGATTTTCTATCATTGTGAGTTTGAGACACGTCGTCTTGTCGTGAAAAACGCGGAGGTTGAATTGACCGCCCGCCGTGGCCCCGCCCCACCTCTCTCTCTCTCTCTAGGATCTATTTCGGTTATATTATGGTGGGACATTCTAATTACCATTTATAGACAAGGTTGACGCTAAACCCTAACCGGGACCCAGAGTGAAGCACTGAGGACTCACATCCTCTGCGCTGAATAAATGAGCCGAGACGCAAAAGGTGGGTGGGGCCTGTATAAAGTCTATGGGCCCCACCCCTGAGTCCGTTTGTTGACGGACATTCACATAACACGACACACTTTCACACAAAAACAATTAAACCTCTCTCTTGTCCATGAGCATGATCATGCGTCCCCACAAAAATAAAATAAGTGGGATTGGACGAATTTTCAATTTCAATTCCCGCCCATTTTCTATCACGTGTCATCTCTAGCGTCTTGGACCTGCATGTATCTTGAACTGAGACATAATTTTGAGAACTGAACCGGTCATTGAACTAGTAAGGTGGATGGTTCAGGTCTAACCGAGTTTGACCGTTGATTTACATGGTCCAACCGTGATTCACTACACATAAATAAAATGTATTAAAATACCAAAAAATTAAAAAAATATCAAAATGCATTAGAAAGCTTATGACCAGGTTTTTAATTTTTAGAGATACCAACAAATGTAATAAAATACCAAAAAAAAAAAAAAAAAGAACAATTCATGGAAATTAGAATTGGAATTGGAATTTGGAAAGGTACATTTCTAATTTTTTCTTATTTATTTACTAAAAAATAAAAACCAATTGATTATATTAGAATCAGGTTCGTAAACACTAGCTAGTTTTTATCGGTTTTGCCGGTTTTATATTGTTCTTGGGAGATTGCGGTTTTGAGCTTCTACAAAACCGTTTGGTTTGCCAGTTCAGGTTCAACTGGGTTGGACAGTCCGATCTGATCCGGCTTTCAAAACTATGTGAGATTGAATTACGTGTGTGGTGAGCCCCATATTTAACAGGAGCCAATATCCCCTGTATCACCTGTACCCCCTCAGATTTCGTGCACACCAAAGAGGTGTGCAAGTTATGTGCATGGACCAGGGGGCGAACACATCAACACTGAAAAGTGATAAACACACCTCCAAAAAGTATGAATCACTTTTCGGTGCTGATGCATCAACCCCTAGTCCATGTGCATAATTTTTGTGTGTACGAAATCTGGGCTCCACCCATATTGTGTTCCACATGTTCCACAAACACAAGCGTGTTGTGGGCCATGCAAAGTGTGCGGATCTCACCCCTTGTAAATTGTGGAACATAGTACGGTGATACAGGGGATATGGTTCCCATTTTACATCATCCATTAGCTGTTGTTAAGCAACGTCACACAACTCGAAATTGTGTGACGTTGGGCTTAACAACCCAATTCAATGTGAAACACCTTATCCAGTCCATTTAAACATCTCCCCACCCCCACTGGCCTATACACATACACATGATCATGTGAGCACATGGGTTGTAATGTACACACGCATACAAACAATGAAGCTTTGTCTTTTAATCATCCTTAGTATGGTTTGGTATGGTTGTTAAGTTGTGATTTGAACAAGCTGAAAATTAGAATTTCACTATCAAGGATGCTCTACGTTAAGATATATAGGATTAGCAACATCACTAGGTCGTCGTCGTTTTCTTCTGTTTCGGTAGATAACTGGTAATCTGTATGCTAATATAGTTCCGAATTTAGTTTTATTGGGTTACATGAGAAAGTTTAATTTTCTCAAGAATTTATCGGGGAATTTAAAGATATCTTCATTCTCAAGGGCCACACATGCGAACCTTAATTATAATTAACATTATCAAGATACTAATGATGTTTGTTCATAATATAGGCAAGTTCAAGTTTATTATGAGGTTAACAGGAAGTACATATCTCATTAATTTTTTCTCTATTTTACCGTAGGGGAGAGGGAGTGGGGGCAGAGAGGGATAATTCAACTCAAACGAAAAGACAGTTATCACAACAATAATTCTGTTTGTACCTGTTAATTTTTTACATGCTATCGTTGTCAAGCTTTTGAAAAGCCACACACATTTATCTTCTACGTGTAAATCAAAGAAATCTACTTAGAGAATGATAAGAAGCGATGATCTACAAAAAATAACAATAAAACAAAAATAATAATAATAATAATAATAATAAACACACCATGACACTGAATTTTAGCGTGGAAAAACCTTTTGTGTGAAAAGAAAAACCATGGGAGACTAATTTAATAAACTTTTATTATTTGTAAAATAGGTAGAGTTATAAATCTTTTTTAATCAAAGTTAGAAGATTACATCAAACAATAAGGGAGGTTATTAATCTTACCTCTAATAAAAAATGAGATGATACACAAATGATCTTGAAGCTTTTGAGTTGTAGTCTCAAGACTTCCTTCTCCCATGAACGAGAAAAACAACCAACAAGAAATCCCAAAATAAGACTCCCAAAAGAGAACTCTAACTTGTATTGTATGGTGGTGTGGAAGAGCTAAAGTCAACCCCCCCCCCCCTTCCTTTTTTTCTTTCTCTTGGAAACAAGACAATGGAATAATAAATGCTTAACTACCACAAATACTCCAAAATGGTTGAAAGACCTTTTGCATCCTAGCCTTATGCTCATACCCACTTCAAAAGTGGGTGGTGGGTCTCACTCACGAAAGGGAACCCCAATAATCTCCCCTTTCTAACACATAAGAAGGGATCCACCATACTTAAACCTACACATCTCTACAAAACTTATGCTTATCAGATAAAGCCTTCATCATCATATCTGAGCCATTTATGTAAGTATGAATTTTCTTAAGTTGCAACAATTTATTTTTTAAAACGTCTTGAATCCTATGGTACCTCACATCAATGTCTGGACTAAAAATGAAAACTTGGACTCTTAATAAGGTGGATGACACTTTGACTATCACAGTGTTTCATATATTTCTTCTACTTTAAACCAAGTTCTTAAAGAATCTTTTCATCCACAACATCTCTTTGCAAGCTTTTGTAGTTGCAATATACTTGGCCCCTGATTAAAAATGCTACACAATTTTGGAACTTGGATTACCATAATATAACTCTCTTTGCAAAAATAAACAAGTACTCAAATGTGAACATCCTAGAATCAATATCATTTGTCATATTCACATCTATAAAACCTTTTAACATAGATTTCATATTTTCAAAACATAAACACATCTTGGAAGAACCCTTGAGATACCTAAATATCCATTTAACTGCTTCACAATGCTATTTACCAAGATTAACAAGAAATCTACTAACAACATCAACAACATGTGCAATGTCAGGCTTTATGCACACCATAGCATGCATCAAACTTCCTACTACCAATGCTTAGAGAACTTTCCTAATTTCTTCTCTTTCCTTCTTACTTAAAGGGCTTTACTCACTACTTTTTTTTTTGGTAAGTAAATAAATTTGTATTAAAGAGAAATTTTTTTACATGTGTCTAAAGATAGAATGATTATCATCTTTGGAGATAATTTTTCTAAGTTCCAAATTAAGACCAAAAGAATAAATTATTTTTTCTACATTGCCAAGTTTCATTGAAGCAAGATAATCAGCTGCTTGGTTCGCTTCTTGCCATCGAAATTTTGGAGCATTGACCATATGTTGCTTGCGAACGCTTAACTCTTCAAGGACATTGGTATGCTTTCTTGATAATCCCAACAGTAACTTGTGAATCTAAAGCAATATGAAGCCACTTAAAGCCTTATGTTTGTACAATATGTAGACCTTCTAAAAGCACATGCATCCCAACCCATAAAATGTTAGGGTGAGTTGCACACTAACTTATGTATGCCAATAATGGTTCCCCCTTTACCGTCCAAAAATTATCACCATATCCAGCCTTATTCTAAATCACCATTCTATCACACGTTAACTTGAAGTGACCTACAAGTGGAGAGTCAACAGGTTTTTTCTTATTCATATTAAACATTTCAAGTACTTTTTCAATGTATATTTCTTATAATAGCCATATCTTGCCTGTCTTTATATTACGAGAGATTTTTATACCCAACATTTGTTGTGTTAGTCCTAAGTCCTTTATGGAAAAAAAACTTGTTTAATTCTTTTTTCAACATGTCAATCTTGTTGGTGTCTTATCCAACTATCAACATATCATCAACATAAAACAAAAGAATACTAAAATCACAATTAGAAAATTTATTGATAAACACACAATGTTTTGAAGTTGTTCTTTTATACCCATGATTCACCATGAAAGAATCAAACTTTTTATACCATTACCTTAGGGTTTGTTTCAACCAGTATAGACTCTTCATTAACTTATAAACCACATAATCCTTGTCTTGAAATTTGAAACTTTTAGGCTATTTCATATAAATCTCTTCCTCCAAATCATCATGAAGGAATGTTGTTTTGATATCTAGTTGTTCAATTTCTAGGTTTATACTGACAGCTAATCCTAATACAACTCGACTGAATGATATCTTCACCACAGGTGAGAAAATCTCATCCAAGTCAATGTCTTTCTTTTGTTTAAAATTTTTCACAACCAACATTACCTTGTACCTTAGTTGTGAGTTTTTATCTTTTGTCTCCATCTTTTTTTGCATAGCTTTCAACCACTCCCTTTTATGTTCATCAGTTTGAGCTTCTTGAAAGCTCTCTAGTTCACCCCTATTTGTCAACATAGCATACTCTTGAAATGAGTACCTCTTGGATACCCAATGCACTTTAGTAGACCTTTTCAACTGAGTTTCAATTAGTGGTTGTTGAGGGGGCTACAACCCTAATTCTTCTTATTTAACATCACCCATAGAAACATCATCACTAATTGCCTCATCATGGCCTTGCACATTTCCCCCATCATCATCATCATAAATAACAAAATGAGAAACTAGATCCAAATAAACAAGATCATCTACAAAGGGTTAAGGTTTTTCAGCTTTCTCAAAATCTTTATTTGTTTGGACTTCAAGAAAAACTACATCCCTACTTCTTACCACGTTCTTGTCAATCTGATCTCATAATCTACCGTCAAATTTATCATCTACATAACCCAAGAAAATACATTGTTTTGCCTTGTCATCAAGCTTGGATCGCTTATCTTTAGGCACATGTACAAACACCTTACAACCAAACACTCTCAAATATCCATAGAAAATATCTTTCCTACTCCAAACTCTTTCTACAACATCTCTACTCAAGAGTACTAAAAGAGATAAATTAATCAAATAAATTTTAGTGCGCATTGCCTCTTCCCAAAAGGATCTTAGTATTTTTTTCTTGTAAAAACATACACTTGGTTCTTTCTACAATAATGTGGTTCATTCTTTTTACTACACCATTGTGTTGTGAGGTCTTGGGAACGGATTGCTCATATTTAATACCATGACTCTTGCAATATTCTTCAAATAGCCCATTATATTCACCACCATTGTCTATGCAAAAATACTTCAAATGTTTCTTATTTTATAACATAAAAACATTTGAAGACATTCAAGACGTAATCTTTAGTTTTCAAAGCATATGTACATACTTTTCTAGAAACATCATCTATGAAAGTAACAAAATAAGAAACATCACCAAGAATTTTGACTTTCATAAGACCATAAGCATCAAAATAAGCTAAATCCAAAACATTTTCTTTCCTTTGAGATGAGACTTTATGAAGTGAAACCTATGACTAACTAAGCAATAAACACAAATTTTTAAGGGCATACCTTTTATGTTGGGGAGTTGTTTCTTTTGTAAACCATTATTGCTCATGTGACCCAACCTTTTATGCCATAAATTAATAGAAGAATACCATCTGTTGTGTTCACCTTACCCTTGTGCTTGTCTTTTGTACAAAGTGTAGTACCTCTTTCTTCTTGTTATAACCTTCCTCTTGTTATAACAAGAAAATCTTTGGTAAACTTTCATTGTCTATTACCAAAATGATTGTTGTAGCCTTTTTCATCTAATTTTTCAGTTGAAATTAAATTCAAGCGGATATCTGGAACATGTCTCACATCCTTGAGAATCAATCTACATCCAATATTGGTCTTAATACTTACATCATTTATCCCTACAATTTTTTAGGTATCATTGTTTTCCATCTTTACAACTCCAAAGTCACTTGACCTGTAAGATGTAAAAAAGTCCTTACGAGGGATAAAATGATATGAAACACTTGTGTCAATCACCTAAATGGTATCTTGAAACATGAGACATATACAAGATTTTTCATAACTCGAGAATACAATAATGTCTCCATCTGAAGCAACGGCAGTGGTATTTATCACCATTTTCTTTCTCTCTTTCATTGTTGAGTTTCCGACATTCTTTTTTATAATGACCAAACTTGCCACAATTGTAATTGTTAATTTTCTTTTTTAACTTAGATATTCCTCTCGACTTCCCATGGTTATAATGCTTTCTACTTTTACTTCTCCCTTGATTTTCTGTGACATGTGCTTCTGGTGTAATGGAATCCAAGGAATATTGTCTTCTTGTCTCCTTATTCAACAAACATTATGTCACTTGACTCATGGTAACAACCCTATCTAGAGTAGAGTTACTAAGAGACTCCACTAAGGTCTCTCAACTGTCTGAAAATGAATTGAGAAATAATAAGGCTTGTAAATCATCATATAATACAATTTCATAGAAGGGAGCTCATTCACAATACTCTGCATTTCATTTAAATGTTATGCAATTGAACCACCTTTCTTATACTTCTAATTATAAGTTTTGAATCAAGAAAGCTTTGTTACCCGCAATCTTTCTTTTATACAACCCTTCTAATTTTTTCAAAAGTGAATATGTCAAGGTTTCAATGGAGACATGATGAAAAATACTACCATCTAACCATTGTCAAATAAACCCGATGGTTTTCCAGTCTAACTTCTTTCACTCATCACTTGACATACTTTCGAGTTTAGACCCATCACCTTATATCGGTGAATACAAATCCTTACAATAAAATAAATCTTCCATTTTGCCTTCCAAATGAACTAATTACTCCAATTTAGACTAACCATCCGACTTGAGCTTGCCTCGCTCACAAATAATTAGAGTTTGTCTCTGATACTACTTGTTAAGTAACCACACACCTTTCCCTTCTATGTGCAAACAAAAAAAAATCACGTAAAGAATAACAAGAAGCAATGATCCATATATACTAATGGTAAAACAAAGAATAACAAAAATAAACAATACACCATAACACCGATTTTTAACGTAAAAAATATTTCGGTGTGAATGAAAAAATCACGAGACACTAGTCCAGTATACTTCTATTACTTGTAAAATAAATAGGATTACAAGTCTTCTCTAATCAAAGTTAAAGGGTTACATTTATAAACAAACCTAGTTGGTTCACAAGATTCATCATCAAAATGATGGATATCACAAGGAGGTTTATTAATCTTACCTCCAACAAGAAAAGAGATAATATACAAGTGATCTTGAAGCTTTTGAGTTGTTGCCCTAAGACTTCTTTCTTCTCCAATGAGAGGGAAAAAAAGAGTCGAAAAAACCCTAAAATAAAACTCCCGACAAAGAACCCTAACTTTCTTTATATATGACAGTGTGGAAGAGCTTAAGCCAAAATCAAAACATACAAATGAACCCCTTTTTCTCTCTCTTGGAAACAAGACAATGGAATAATAAATGCTCACTAACCACAAATACTCCAAAACGGTCAAAAGACCCTATTATGCATATACCCACTTGGGTGGTGGGTCCCACTCATGGGAGGGAACCCTAACAAAAGTTCAGTTTCCATATATCTCAATAAATTAGAAAAACATAGGGTTGTCAAAGAGCCGAGCTAGCTCGGCTCAGCTTGTTAAGAATCGAGCTTGAGCCTTGTTTTAAGCTCAGTGAGCCGAGCTTCTCGTTAGGAGCTTGGTTTAGTTAATAATTTTACATAAAGTTATATATAGTAACAATAGTAATGTTTAAATAAAACACATTATACTAATGAACCATTAGAATATTAGGCCTTTTTATAGGTGAGCCGAGTTGAGCCGAGCCTGAGCTTACCTTCTTGAGTCTGAGCTCGGCAACTTAAGCTCGCACAAGCCTAAGCCGAGCCTGAGCTTAGCCTTCATGTAACGAGCCTGAGCTGAGCTGGGCAAAACTCAGTTCGTTGACACCCCTAGAAAAACATTTAAGTGATCAAGTACTAAATAAAATATTTTCTAAATTTGTGATATATAGTTTTCATTTCTTGACATTGTTATAGAAGTATATTGAATAAATAATGAGAACTAGTTAATCAAATCCGACATCAAACCAAGGTCTACAGATTATAAAAATGAAACCCATTTTGAGGGAATTTGAGGTAGGAAATTAAAAATTGTGAGTCTTAGAAGCCTAAGTCCTTTTCCCACCCTTTTGCATTTAATGCATCACATGATTCTAAGCTCAATAATAATAATATAATATATAAACCCTTCTCTACCGTGGAAAAACAGTTCTTCTTTCCTTAGTTGTCATGGCCATATCCATACGAAGTTATGCCTTAAAAACCAAGTTGGTATTATTCTCTTAAACCCTCACTAGAACAAAAGGGGGTGGGGGCTGTATGGTGATTGAATTTGTTAGTGCGTTACCACATAAAACACACACTTTCACATTTCAAGTTTCAACAAATCAACCCCCTAAGCTCTTTTATCAAAAAAAAAAACTAATCTCTAGGAAGGAGAGACCATGTAAATCGGGTGAAAACCCCATTGTTTTTGTTATGTTTTCTTTCTTTAGACAACTAAGTAGAAGAAAAAATAGACATCTTTCACCATCTTAGAAGGGAAAAAAATGTGCTAGATCCAATGCAATGTTGAAAATGAACAGTGATGAGGAAGATTCCTTTGCGGGTCGTTTTTCTTTCCAACCTTGATGGTGGTTAAAATGGTTGTTGGTATTGGCAATCTAGCTACTGTCTGGTCGGGGAGTGGAGGGGATGAAATGTGTTGAATATTTTAAAATAATCCAATCACACCCTTGCGGCTGAGGTAATGGCAGGGTCACGACTGAGCTAATGGCACTCACGACCCTAAGTGGCGACTAACTCAACTAGTTGCGAATGAGAGCCCTGACTATCTCTAGCGACTCATGTTGGGCAACCAACTATATGCATTGGGAAGCATCCACTGCCAAAAGACTATCTTGATGTGAGAGGACAGCTTGTGACCATACCTTTGCAGTGTGTTGTCAACGTCAAGATTAGAGAGAGAAAGAGCTAAGGCTCTCTAGCTGTCACAATTGCAACTCAGTCATGAATGAGTTATTCCCTCTATAAAAGAAGCTTGTGTGAGACGCAAAAAAGTTGGCTAATGAACACTCGATTGTGAACCAAGGCACAGGAGAAAAGAGAAACAGGAGGTTACACACCCCTATGGGTGAATGCCGAAGTTAATGGACTCTGAAGGAAAAGCGAGCTTGAAGATGTCAATGAGCATATCCAAGCTCCATTTGTTTCCTCTTTTTATTGTTGCACTGGAAAACCCAAAGGCTTAATCTCGGCATGCTTCAACATTCTTGAACCGGCTACGAATCTCTTTAGGAGACTAATTGCCTGGTTCATGAATGAGACTTTCCATGGTTGGCATTTTTACTTGTGAGAGATCACTTGTGGCTATGGATGAATTCCCTCTTGAAGATCGGTGTTCTTGTAGGGAGAGATTACCCTCATCTTCTTGAGATGATTGCTTGTTTATTTATATAAAATCGTAGAGGCGTTACATTGCCGAATATTTGAAAATATAAATGAAATCCTAAACTTGTAAGTTTTTTAGAAAAAGAAAAAAAAAACTGACTTTAAATATGAGCATGAATAACTTGTGAGGTTTGTTCATCTCTATCGGATCACACAAGTCTGTAGAAAGACAAGGATTCTACCTGTGTTAGATTGTATCCTGGAGTTAGCTTAGCCATAATCCCTTGCACAATGATGGGAGGCATCGACTACCTTCAAGAAAAGTGATAATGACACCTTCTAGCTTTGGATGAATTGGTTTAATTTCAGAGGTTGAAGACGACTTGTAAATTCGCAACTGACTAGTCCGCGACTGAACTAGTGCATGCGATTGACTAGTCTATGATTGAACTAGTGCATGCGACTAACTAGTCTGTGACTGATCAGCTAGTGTGCGCAACTATCAAGTTCACAATTGAACTAGTGCACACAGCTGAATATTCCGCTATTAAGCTAGTGCATGTAACCATTTAATCTGAAACTGTGTCATTGTCCACAGCTGACTAGTTCGCGACTAAAGTGAATTCTTGTGAATTGGAGATTCGTGAAAAACCATAAATCTTGCAAATAAATTATGCAAGCATGGTGATAATTCATAATATCTAATTTATGAACTAATCAAACTTAATTGTTGTTATTAATCCCTCATCAAAACTAACAATTTGAAGGTATGTCACACTCTTGTGGTAAAATCGAACTAGTGAGGCTCAATTCCTAATGAGTTGAATCGGTTTGATGGGGATTAGTGCAAGGTGACAACAAAAATCTAAATTTTTGAAAGTGTGATTACAAGTCAAATATAATTGACTTATGAACCAACCCCAAAGGTCAGTTGCAAAAAGCGTCCCCGCACCATTTGCATATAGTATTGCAAGCCCGTGAGCACTATGAGAATTACACTAAGTTTTTGAGCGACTTAGATGCTCATGGATAAACGCTACAAGTATGATTTATCGAGGACATATTCATGGTGCTAATATGGAACTTATTACGCCATAGATGGTTGTTGACCATGAGTCTGATAAACAAGAATATGTATAATGTATTCGGTTTTCTATGAGAAAATCAAGACTACTAGATACATAGGGATGTCCTACAAGAAGTATGCTCTTTGAGGAGCTAGGAACAAGTTTCCACTAAAAACTTAGAAATTCCCATGATAGGTTGGTATAAAATAATGTGGATGTGCTAAACTTAAGACATTTAGTCCAATTTGACAATAGGTTGTATTTGGATTGTGCCATCTCACGAGATGAGACCTGAAATTGGGGTCATTCTTAAGGCCTAATATGGATCTATAAGTTTCAACACAACTTATTACAAATTAATAGTCATTGAACACTTGGAAAGTGATGTGAAACCCTCTTAATGAGGATGAAAGATCAGTTCAATCTCTATGGTTGAAGAATGTCATGATTCATGGCTTGTGCATGTCATCTCCAAGAGAATGACAATAAACTATGGCACGTGGTTTGAGATGAGTTAATTGTCATTGAAACAAGCTTGGTTTATCATTTGTAAAATGACAAAAAAGTGTTCTACCCTTATAATTGGGATGAATGTCGAAACATGATTGAGAAGTATTCAGTCACTGAAGAATTTATATTCTAAGCAATCCCTATAAGACTGATCACCTTCAGGAAGTATTAGATGTCATTGACATCTAGGAGATCATCATCTCAAGTGCTTGATGAATGCATGTTCAAACTCAACACTGTAATTGAATCCGACAAGTGAATGTTGACCAAGTCTAGTGTATTCATTGACTAGAGGTTTTTCCGTGTCCGAGTTAGTCAAGTTGATGCATACCAACTTGGGACATGAAGGATAATTGATTATCTGGAAATTTTGAGATTATGAAAATCTTAATGAATTGTCAATAGACAATTTAGCATACGGAAAAATTTATAATTTCCATGACTCGATTTCAAGATTACTAAATCTAGTTGAGATTGTGTTTTCTGAACTCAATCAAGTCTAAATATAAAACAGAATTATGTGATTCTTCTAACACTCCACTTTAGATGGAGCTATAGGGAAGTTATACTGCATTATGACATGATGGTTAATGCGATGTGAGGAGTTTAGAATAAGTTGTAGATATGTAAAATAAATCTTATTTTCTACATAAAATTTAATCGAGATCTTACTATATTGGTGCAAATTCATGAGAGATTCTCACATAGAAATGAAGGAAATTCAAATATGAATCAAACGTTGGAAAAAAAAATTCCTCCATAGAACAAAAGAACTAATTGTGTGATACAAACATTGTAAGGCATAAAAATGTACAAATTAAATTCAAAACAACACTATCCTTTACTTGGAACTAAGCCTTTTAATTAATTAGTAGTTTTGGAATAGTGGGGGTAAAAGTGCATGTGTTCAAGAACCACAGGGTGCTTGAGGTTTTACTAAAGTCAAATCTCAAAAGAATGCCAATACATTTAAATAAACTGAAATTGACTTTAACAATTTAGATTGTTTAATAGAAGGAGATCCACATACCCACCGAGAAACCACTTAGTGACATGATGTAATCCTTTGGATGTATACGATAGATGACATGTTACACTTGATGAGACAAGTGTTGAAGATAGTCCTAAAAGGCAAACCAAATGGATGAATATGAGTGTTCTTTTAAAACTCACTCCTAATGGAGTAAATGAGAAGTGTGTTCTCAGTATGCTCAATTGGTTATCATTAGGTATACTAAAGGCTAAAAGCTTAGCTTCGTTACCTATGCCCTTGTAGTTAACCACCATTTAAATGGTGATGGCTTAGAGGCAAGAAATGTCTTCACTTTAAATCGTGTGAATATGAAATGCTCTTCTCGAGGATAACAATAAGCAAATCCACATGCAATAGACTGAATGTAAATAGTATAAAAATATACAAGCGTGAAACTATTAAAATCCTCATATAGATCAATGTGATATCCTAACCTGACATGATGAACTGAGTAGAATTCTCACTAGCAATAAACTTAAACTCATTGATTAGATATGTGTGTTCACTATAAGACTAGCAATGAGATGCATGTGATGTAATTTCATAATAAAATATCCTTCGTCAATGAAGTGATGTGAAAGACACTAGAAATTGCCGAAATAACTCTTAAGAATTAACCAGTTTATAAAGACAAAAAAAAAAAAAAAAAAACTGCATTATTAGTTCAAGTCTACACTATGAAAACCCTCGGAAGGTTTGATGAGCATAAGTTCTGTCGACAATTATTCTAATGAATACCAGCTAAAAGTTTATGACAATGTATTTACCAGCTTTAAGCTGAAGTCAATAGAGAATCAGTTATAAGTTAATCATAAGTGAATACCAGCTGTGAGTTGATGGCACAAGAAATCCTAATTAAGACTAATGACTAATGAACAAAGTGCATCACAACACTCAAACAAAGTAAGATGCTTTAGGCATATAATGACCACGTCACTTATGATTAACATGAAGAAATGACGACTAAATCAATACACTAGGGATACATGTAGAAAAAGTTAAATTGTTAAATCTATGGTTGTTTAATATGTGCAAATGCTATGAACCATGAAGTCCATCTAAGATGGATCTGCTGGAATCTGATACCAAACAAAGCTACCTGTTGTACAAATTCAACAAATTTGAATTCAAATTTACTAGAATAGGAGGTGAAGCTCTGTGACATCCAGAATAGCAAAAAATTAATGTAACAAAGTCATTAGAATCATAGTATGAGATTCTCTCATAAATGTGACATTGAGAACGGTGGTTATAGAAACCAAAAAGTGCGCAAATGATCATGCACATGTTATTCGTCACACAATAATGGGTGAACGAAAACTTATATACTTCATTTGCACAGTTAGCCGTGAGTTGACAAAATATGGACATTCGCCACATAAAATGTGTGTGAATGCACTGTTCATATTCCTACGAAAACCAGAAATTGAAATTCAATGCTATCTCCTGCCATGGTGGTTGTTTTGGATAACCACGAGTCCCATGAGTTCCCTAACCACTCAGGAGACTAAAGGAAGTGCATTCTCACATAAAAGAAGCACCAATATGTCCGGGATAAGGATGAAAGAATCTCTCTCCCACATGAAAGCCAGAAAACATGATAGAGTTCTTCTTACTCAAGGACTCTTCAAAACATTCATTTCTACATCTATAAATACTTCAAAAGCTACACAAAATAATAAGTTTATGAATCTCTTTAAATCATACACAAACTCACAAGCAAAAGGTAGGCATTGCTCTCCTAGTTTGGGTAAGTTCTACATCCCACCAAGCTCTTCAAGTTCAACAAGTTTTCTCTCTTCCAAGAAGGCTACAAGTCCATAATACCTCCGCACAACCCTTTAAAGAAAATAGTAAAGAAAACTGATGAAGAAGACAATAATGACAAGGTAATGCAAAGTTTATTTATATTTTGGAAAGCAAAGTTTGTATCCATATACTTATATTAATAAAATAAAAATTTTCATCTTGTTCTTCACCTTTATCTTTACTTTATGTAACTTCTCTTATATTTTACGAGTTGAAAAACTTAAAGTTAATCAAAGGTGTGCCCTTAAAAGGCAATAATTAATAAACCTCTTATGAGATTTGGAGTATTAACACCCACTCATAAAAACAATAAATTAGCCTCTTAAAATGGCTAAGTAATTTATTTAGCGAATTTCACTTTATACGGCTCAAAATTTGGTATTACAGTGGTTGTGAAGCAAATCAGTTGACTCATTGAATTAGAGAAAGGCTTCAAAAGATTATAACCACTTGCGATGAGACTATGCGTGACAAGTTGGTTTGTCAAGAAGACTGGTTCAAGATTTAATCCACAGAGTCCTAGACAGATTTCAATCTGTTTACACTAAAGTGTGGGTTCAAGGTTAATACCACCTACACCTATGTGCAATGACCTCTTTCAAAATCTTAAAATAAATGGGGGATTGTTAAAAAATTTAAAATAATCCATTCACAGGGTGGTGATTGAGCCAATCGCAGGGTAGAGACTTAGCATTGCAAATACTACTCATGACCCCAGGTGGCAATTAACTCTACCAATTGCGAATGAGAAGCATGACTGCCTCTAGTGATATGTCGGGTGACCAACTACAGGCATTGGGAAGCATTTAATTCCAAAAGATTGTCTTGATGTGAGAGGACAGCCTATGACCAGACCTTTCCAATGTGCTATCAACATCAAGCTTATATATATATATATATATATAGCTATCGCAACTGCAACTCAATCACAAATTAGCTTATTCCCTCCATAAAAGAGGCATGAGTGAGATGCAAAAAAGTTGGCTAATGAACACCCGATTTTGAACCAAGGCAAAGGAGAAGAGAGAAACAAAAGGTTGCACACCTCCATGGGTGAATACCATAGTTTATGGACTCTGAAAGATAGGTGAGCTTCAAGCTGTCAAGAAG
>JAOXJP010000003.1:10101605-10113410 GCA_025762735.1 Platanus orientalis | reverse complement strand
CCAGTGCACGAGGCTCCCGCTAACGCGGGGTCTGGGGAGGGCAAGATGTACGCAGCCTTACCCCCATTTATGGAGAGGCTGTTTCCGTCCAACAATAGAATGTAGCAATCGACCAATATTTCCTAAAAAGTAACAGGATTAGACAAACATCTGGTACAATTCTAGCTTCCCCCACCCCCAATTTAAATAAGGAAAAGAATACAATGTTAAAAGAGTCCATGTCTGTACCAAAAGGAGAGTAAACACAACCCATTCCGCAATGTTTTGACCACAACTATAGAGAAAATGTTGGCTGGTTAAGGGTGAAGTATATCAACCAAAGAATAGATTGAGCCAAAGAACCAAACCATAGCCATGTATAATATAGGCAACAGGGAAAAAGAGGAAACCAATAAGCATTTGATCACCTCGGCAAAGTTGCCTCTTTTTTAATATCTATGATTTTTTTTTTCAGTTTTAACAATGACTAGAGCTTCATTTTGAAGCATTCTCCATGGCTTTCGATAAGTAACAGGACCAGACAAACATCTAGTACAATTCTAGCCTCCCCCACCCCCAATTTAAATAAGGAAAAGAACACAATGTTAAAGAGTCCGTATCCGTATGAAAAGGAGAGTAAACACAACCCATTCAGCAATGTCTTGACCACAACTATAGAGAAGATGTTGGCTGGTTAAAGGTAAAGTATACCAACCAAAGAATAGATTGAGACAAAGAACCCAACCATAGCCATGTATAATATAGGCAACAGGGAAAAAGAGGAAACCAATAAGCTTTTGATCACCTCGGCAAAGTTGCCTCTTTTCAAATTTCTATGCATTTTTGTTCAGTTTAACTATGACTAAAGCTTCATTTTGAAGCTTTCTCAATGGCTTTCGATAAATTCTGGTTCGTTAGAACAAATATCATGCCAGTGGAAATGGCAAACTGCCCAATTACTGGAGTTCAATATTAAACACAAAAAGCAATTATATATATATAAACCAAAAGGCAATTATATCTTATTTAAAAAATGGTAAATAAAGTTACATGATACTCTATCAGTGTAACTATGACTAAATAAAGCTTCATTGGAGCATGTTCCATAGCTTTCTTATGTCTTCATCACTTAGAGAAATCATGTCCACCTAACAACCAAAAAAGAATTTTCAAAAGAAAAACTCTGTATATCAAGGCATTTTAAGACAAACAAGTGAAAATTTTCATATATGAAAAATAAAAAACACAGGAACCAATAGTCTTTTTTAAATAGTAGAAAACAAGTAGTTTAAAGGAATTCCATCAGAACTACTCCACAAATCCTTGGAAGAATGTAGCAAGAGACCAAAATTTCCTTAAAAAAATCAGCAGGACTATGCAAACATCTTGCCTTTCCCCATTTAAACTAGGGAAATAAACAATTTTACAGGTCAGTGTTCATATTAACAAGAAACAACACACTCAGCTATGTCTTGACCAACTGAAGAATATGTTGGCTGGATATGGGTGAAG
The DNA here is from genome assembly GCA_025762735.1 of Platanus orientalis. Classification (NCBI taxonomy): domain Eukaryota; kingdom Viridiplantae; phylum Streptophyta; class Magnoliopsida; order Proteales; family Platanaceae; genus Platanus; species Platanus orientalis. The sequence goes on along the minus strand of JAOXJP010000003.1, from coordinate 10,111,919 downwards.
TAATGAACCAACAGAAATAGGTTGGCCCAAAACACCCAACTGTAGCCAAGTACAATATAGGCAACAGGGAAAAAGAGGAAACCAATAAGTAGTTGATCACCTCGGCAAAGTTGCCTCTTTTTTAACCTTACACAAATTTTCCCTTCAAACTTAATTTTAATGATGATCTCGCTTGCTTGATTGACAACCTGATGAGAATTTTAAGAATCTTTCAGGTGCAACAAAATGACTACTAAATGCAAAAAAATTCTATAATAAGTACTCATTATTAGGACCATCAACTGAATGAATAAAGTGGACATTCTTCAGTTTGAGAAATCAATAATTGGAAGTATATAAGTTCTTGTCAAATTGGAGGGGAAGGGCTACGTAGAAGAAAGGGAAAAAAAAAAGTCACTACCCAATGATGGTCTCATAGTTACAGAGTGCTAAGAGGGGTGACAGGAAACAGACCTAACATTTGGCTCTTTGCACAAAATGCAATCCAAAGAGCTTGTGTGTAGTATTCATAAAAAAAAAAATGAGCTTTTGTATTAGCTCATACAACTACATTCAATCAAAATTCATTTTTCTTCTTTATTTCAATGTACCAACAGCTGCCTCCCCATAAATAATTAGAACAGCAAAAATGGGATCCAGAAAGAAAACTAACAGGCCTCAGTTAAAAGTAAAATGTGTTACCACTATCAAAAAGGCCAAGGAGGAAAATAAGGCATAAATCATCTAGCAGCAAAAACAATAAGAGGAAAAGAAAAAGGAAAAAAAACAATCTATCAGTGTAACTATGACTAAAGCTTCATCTGGAGCTAACTCCATTGCTTTTGATTAGTTCTCTTCATTTAGATCGTGTCCGCAACCAAGAGAATGAAAAAGAAAAAAAAAATGTAAATTGGAAATTGAGATATTCACGTTCCATTCAACATCCAGGACTTAAAAAAGGGTACTTCCTTCCACATGTTCATATCAAATATGTGAACATATCATTTATTTATCCTCAGATCAAAAAGAACAGAAGATGGACAAGCATAAATCAAACAAGTATTAAACACAGTACTTTGGGAAAAGAAGGGTAGGGTAAAAAAGAACAAAAAGAAAAAAAAAACCTTGTCCTCCAACCATGAAGCACTACTACCTTTTTTCCTGGCCTCACAAGCCTTAAAGCAACTTCGGCAGCAGTATTGCTAGCTGCAATAACATCCGCTGCCCTACCCGTCACCGGGCCTTCATGGAGGACATGAGTGTGCCCAACTACAGCGATGAACCCATCTATGTGACAACCCATATCTCTGCAAAAAAAATCAAAAAGCCATCATCCATCGGTTCATCCACCAATAACAGGCTACACGTATAATATATATATATATATATATAGATATATATATATATATATAGGAACCCAGATACGCAATTGGATCTTAAAAGAAACTTACATCTTTAACAAATCACCTTCTTCCAAAACCGTTTCATCGCTGGCAAGCGGAGAGAAGTGGCCGACGATGTTATTTACCGAAATGCACGTTGGGAAGGCAACGCCCCTCTCAATCTTCTTCTTAACATTCTTGTACATGTTCCCAGTTTGCCTTCATACATAACATCAACCACATAGTATCATCAAAACCCGCAAATACAATCACCATAAAAATTCGAACAACAAGACTACGCCTATACAAACAATCCTAATTATGAGCAGAAAAAAAAATTAAATAGAAAATCTTACTCTCTGATAAAGGCATCGCTTTTCTCACATATATCAACGATCTTCGCCTTTGGTTTGCATTCCGACAACACTAGCTGCAAAGCCTCTGCGATTTTCACATTTTTCCAAATTTTCAAAATCCATAAACCAAACAAATCCTTCTCCAGTAAAACAGCACAAGATTTTAAAAAAAATGTGTATCGTTCCCAAATCCAGCAAAAACCCCCAAAAAAGGGACGAAAAAAAAGAAGAACAACAAAAATAAAGAGGGAGATATTAACTGTTGATGATCTCAGCTGCACTCTTATATTTGGTGACGACTTCGGGGGAACTGAGATCCAACTCCTTCTCCTCCTTTGCTTCGTCGTCGGACATCGTTACAAAGCTTCGAATCTCCCACGACTGTATCGAAGAAATCAAAATCAACAAACGAACTCTAAATCAGCTCTGAGAAACAGATATTAGAATAATCAAGAACAAGACAGTTTAATCACCTGAACGAATCAACAGAGAGACGCTTCGACCAAATCTAGGGCTTTAGAGGATTCGGAGATGGAAACTGTAACTAGGGTTTTAGTGGAGTGGCAGGAAGAGATACCGTGAGCGTTGTTTGGGTTACTAGGGTTTTAGTGGGAGTGGCTAGAGAAGCCGTCCGACGTCGAAGGATAGAAGCGTTGTTCAGACTTCTAGGGCATCATCACTTGTATTTATAGAGAACCGTTAAGGTTACACTTTCCTTTTATGATATTTTTCGTTTTCCTTGTAGTCGTCTCCATTTCTAGCATGCGACACGGATTATCAAATAAATAAATAAATAGCATGCGAGACACCTCATAAGGGTTATTTCGGTAAATATGAAGGATGGAGGAAGGCTTTTTAGTAAATACATGGAGAAATATCATGTTTATTTACTAAAGCACACATGCCAAGTGTTATCATAAGTTGGAACAAATGGAACATGTCATTTTTCTTGTCCAAGATGGTGTCCACGACACTTGCGTTTGGTAACACCCGCAGGATTTTAGCTCTTAATTCCGGATTCTTTCCACCAAAATGTGTTCTTGGGAATGAATTCCAGAATTAGAAGAGTCTTTGGATTGACAAGAAAAAAATTCTGAAAAAAAAACCTGAAATATTAATGAAAATGATGAAAATGTAGCAAATCAACAAAAAAAAAGAGAGAGGTAGAGAGAGAATTGAGAACTAAAATCAACGAAGCTACTTTTTCTAGTTCCCAAAATTCCACTCCCAAACTAATTTTGGGAGTGGAATCTAGAGAGCAAATCTGCAGTTTTATCACTTCTTTTAGAATATTGGGAGTTGAGAATGTAAAAATCACTTTAAGAGTGTTACCAAACACAACATAAAATAGGAGTTAGATGAAATTTAAAATTCCTACCCATTTTATTCCATATGATGTCCCTTGGTGCCCTAGTCAAGATAGTTGTTTCCTTTTCAAATCAATTGCATTGATGCTTAATATAAAAGTCATGGGTGTTGTTGTATGGACACAACAATCTAGCACTAGGAGATGGCTTCATATTTCAAACTGTATTACTACAACTTGAGACTATATTTGATTTGCCAACCTTAATGATCTCTAAACATTAAACGGTGCTTCTTCCATCACCAATTCATTTTAGTTGGAATGGTTGTTTGGTGTGCGTTAAGATGCTTCAATTAGTATTAGAGTGCCAAGTCAGGGGTTCAAGCACTCCCAACATAGTTGCTGGAGGAATTGTTAGTATAAGAACACAACAATCCAGCACTTTGAGATGGTTTCAAACAATATTAGTCCAATTTGAGACTATACTTAACCTACCAATCTGAACGATCTTAAAACATTAAGCAATATATTTTCCATCACCAACTGGTTTTGATCGGAATAGTCGCTTGGTGGGAGTTAAAGGTGCTTCAATGGGGTCAAACACCTCCTTAAGTATATTTTTCAAAACACCTCTTGAGATGCCTTTAAAGCACATGCTATATACATTAATTTATTGGAGTATCACAAATGTTGTATAAGACTAGAAAGAGGAGCTAGATAATTATAAAAATAATAATAATAATTTAACGAAATTCTCATAAATGTTATAAATAGATTAAATTCTTTCCTTTTTATTTTGTATAAATCAATTCATTGTTGGCATAGTAAAACAACCCTTATACCACATGATGGAATATGGACCAACCCCTCATGATCAATGCAACAACAAAGAAATCATTAAACACACACCTACAGGATAAAGATTTTATGCGGTTCAACTCTTCGGCCTACATCACTATATACCAAGAAATATAAATTATAATAAAATAGATCACCATTTTCTCAATTCAGTCCCAAGCCCCACAAAAACTCAAGATCTTGTACACCCATAACTCTTTGTCACTATGAAGAAACAGATCATTGTTTTACCAACTCTATGTCAATACAATGAACATACTTCTTTCCTTCTCTCACAACAAACCAAAAAAAAATCTCACACTATGAAGAAATGTTTAATCTCTTTGTTTCATTCAATAAGAAAACCTTTAATAAGAAAAAACATTGAAGCCATTTTTCTTCTTGAAAAACTCTTATTGAGAGTCCTTATGGACCCTACTCCTTCACGTACAAAAAAAAAAAGACAATATAATTATAAATATTTATAAATTATAAGCTTAGATCCCATCAATCAAATTGATCACCAATCCAACAATATAAAAATAAGAGACAAACACAACAATCTCCACATTGGTTTGTTCAGCCACCTTGAAGATATCATGTTGTAGTTGCTCCACCTACATCTCAACTAATACATAAGCCTATGACATGCGTGTAGCACTCCATCTTAGCCAAATTCTTGTACCACTCTAGAGATATCTGCACTTGTCCTCCTTGAAACTATATGCCACCTACAAATCAACCTTGAAAAAATTTAAAATTTAAAAACATATATGATATCAATGTAAACAATTTTTAGCCTTGAATGATCATCAGCTGTATAATTACCAAAAAAAAAAACATCAGCTACACATTCCATCAAATCTATTCAGTCTTAATTATGCCTAACTCGATCATAATATGACAAATAAACGTGCATAGCTACATCAACTCAGCTTGCATAATCTACTCCAGAGGACACTCATTCATCCTCTACAATAAGAGGAATTATCTAATCATTAAGGTTAGTAATTGGGGCTGGTTAGCCTAAAGCCTGACTTGTTCGGCCTGAAATTTAGGCAAAGTAGACAAGTGTGTGTTTGAGCTCGGCCAAGTTTAGGGATTTAGGTAATTTCAGGCTTGAAGTAAGGATCAGGCCAAGTTCATGCATGCCTTAGGACCTGACCTGCCCCAACTACAACAGATAACACCTGTCAAAAACAAAGTTTAAAAAGTGGCACCAAATTCAAATACACCCCTCTCCCCCATATAGTATATCATTTATCAAATAAAATTAAAAAATACATCACATGCCAATCAAAGTGTAGTCACATCACATCAATTTTGAATTTGGTCATAAATTTTTTTTTTTTTAATTCAATCATAAGCATATTATGCAGAAACATCAATTCTAGTTTGTTCCCTATTTATATTTATAGTACTAGTATAAGGTTAGAAGTAAAACATATTAATATATACACATGTGGCTATATGAGATTATATATTTTAATAAAATTTATTTTACATTATTAAAAGCGATTTAGGTAGCTTGAAGCCTGTTGTTTCATAATGGGCCAACTGGGCTTACAATGCTGGGTTGAGTTTGGGCCCAACACTTGTATTTTCAAGATGCGCTTGGGCTGACCTTAGCCTCGCCCAACCTAGCCAGATTGACAAGCCTACTCACCATCATTTGTCATCTATAAATTTATAATACATATATATGCCTCAACTATGAAAAGACACTGCACAAGTGCATGTTTCTTCATGCGTCATGTTTCAGCTCCCCATTGAGGTCAAAGGAATACTATTAACTATTGTATTCTCCATTAGAAGATGCATACCATCATACTTCTCTCCATGACCAAACAAACATGTGTGCTTTTATATTCCACAAGCATTTGAATATTTGCAAACCATAGAATCTAATTAGTCTAATGATATTAGAACTATTTGCATCTTTGGGACGTATGTCACACCATACAAAATACAAACCACTCCATCAAATATATCGACCTTCATTGACCGAACAATCATAACATCACAAGTGAATATATCACACACTAAGACAATATACATCTTATTTTCTTGTAATATAATATATTTTTCAAGAAGCATATATAAACAGGGCATCCCAATTCCAATATAAACTCGTCACGATAAAAAGTAAACATTCACTTGAAAACTATGAACATCTCTATCATATGCCTTTTTTTTTTGCAAATGTTTTACTATAATTGTTACCTTTCTTTTATACCAGCATGTTCTAATGTGGCCATATTCCTTGCAGTGAAAACATTGAATTATGTCATTTCCACTATACTTTGACCTGTAACTAGTACTTTCAAGTTCATCGCAAAATAACCTTCCATTGTGATTTTTTTTTTCTTCTAATCAAACTCAAAATCTTGACTTCTTTTAAGATTTGATCTCATCCTAATCTCATTAGACATTAGTGATGGTATGGTATCCTCTAAACTTACTAAATCTTTTCCAAATTGTAATGTTGTTTCCAAGTTATTGTAATAATCAATAAACAAGGTAAAAAGCAGTACGGCCTTAAATTTTTTCCTCAACCTTGAAATCGATTTGTGGTTGATACAATATTTAGTTGAACACTCTTAAGTGTTTCAACAAATGTGTATATTCCTCCATCTTCACTTGTATGATTGTTGCTTCAAAAATATCTTATTTGTGAGAGTCTTTTTCCATGCAAAGTTTATCAAAGTTCTCTCATAAATTGATACCTAATCTTTAGGCACAACATTAAATAATATGTTATCTACAAGATAAAAAAATTGTGATGACTATTATTATTTTTATGTCAGAAGCAAATTCCCTACAGTCGAATAACTTGTGGTGACTGTAAAGCATGTAACGGAGTAGCTAAATGAGTGTTTAACCCGTGGTGAAGAATAAGTTAACATGGATAAGTGCTTTGATGGGCCAGGGAAAACAAGATAAAAGACCTAAGAGTCGGTTCCCTTTCCCCTATTCTTGTGGCCCCTTACTTCATCGACACCAAGAGGTGAAGGTGTTTTCTAGCAACGACAATGAATCGGCACCAACACAAGAAATATATGTTGTTGATCTCTTCGTCATCCTCACCTCCCACTATCTTCTGTCACTGAACTCTCTAGTGCGTCAATCGGTTTGAACAGTATATCATCTCTAATTTCTTCAGCATTGGTATCATAGCTGGAATTGCAGACAATGCCATTGCACCGATGAAGTCTTTCAATGGTGTCAATAGAGGTTTTTGTCGTTTGTTCCACTCTTGTGTTCCTTTGTACTCCACCTCTAGGAGTTCCTCTCAGGGGTTTTTTTTCGCCAATAGCTATTTATTGTGATATTAGTTAGCTTTCAGCAATACATTTTTTTCATTTTTAATTTGAATATCATTTAATTCTATGTGATTGAAGATGGTTGTTATTTGTAAATTTGGGATGATTGACATCGGTTGGATGGTAGTAATTGAAGAAATTTGCTAAAATTGAGATGGTATGAGGGTAATATCCCGCAATGCCTTAGAAGGGTAAAAATGTAATTATATATGTTTGAATTACAATTGTCTTTAAACATTTTTAGGAAGTTACTTACAGTGTTTGAGACCCAATAGAATAAATTAGAAGTGAAGGAAACAAAGGTTAGTCTTAAACTTGTCAAATTCTAAGTTGTCACAAATACATAATTGGGGTAACTTCATGGACACACCCGTACCAATCCCGAGTGAATTAGAGTGTAAACCATACATCAATGACAAGTTCTATGGGTCTACTTTCTAACTCCTCAAACAGTACATATTTTGGAGTTTTCTAGAGAAAGTTATGGTTGTTTTTCTACAAGGTATTTGTGCTTAAAATTCAAAACACACAAAGCGTGACGGATCTCAAATCTCGTGATGGATCACGTCATGATCAATCACAAATCTCCTAATGGGTCACAATGTGACAAATTATAAATATCCTGATGAGTCATGGTGTGATAGATCATGCTCATAGGTCACAATCCTCGAGACTTTTCTGAAGAGCTTGTGACCGATCACAAATCTAATGATTGGTCACCGCGTGACCTATCACCTATCTCCTAATGGGTCGCACTCGTGGGTTACAACCGAAAACCTGAAAGACAAAAAATGTAAAAATGATGTGGCACTCACCCATTTGACCCCCACACATGTGGGGTTTGTCTTTGACAAGTTAAAATCCCTTTAATGCTTCGTTTAGGTCATTTAGAACAAAAAGAGTAAATGTTAAAGAAATTAGAGAGGCTTGGGAGATAAAAAGAAAATTCTCTCATAATTTGGTAAATTCAACCCATACTTAGAAGTTTTTACTATAATATATTATTTTCTTCCATTAACTACTTTGTTTCATTCATTTGTTGTTAGATCTACACTAACTTCTACAAAGGGAGTATATTTGTGAAATTGAAGTGAATAAGCTTTAGCAAAAAGTAAGGACTTGGAGAGACTGTAAGTAATTTTGCTTACTATGGGTGATGTGATATAATTTCCTCGTGTAATCTTTAGATTATGTGATGTTATCCATAGAATTCTCTGAAATTATTGGAAATCATTGAATTCAATCAATTGAACCATGCAAGATCCATGAATTCTAGTTTTCTTAGTTTGTATTTTGCTCTTTATGCTTGGTAAAACCCAGTTCTTCCTAGGATCTCTGAAAATTCTGTAGATTTATGCTTTGAACCATTGAATCTTATTTGATTTTTAGATCTCCACCTATTTTGTGGAAGATTGTTGTTCTTAAACATTATGTGTACTGTCAGCACCCAAATTTTGACTCAAATCTATAAAGGGAGTCAGATGGTTTCATTACAGCATGGGATAAGACTTAAGTCTAAACACCCCTGAACTTTGAATAGATATGCATTCTCAACAGACATTCTGGTTGTAAACACAGTGAAAGTACTCTAAATCATCAACATCTTGAATTTGTCAACCATCACAAGCCGTCCCACATCGAAACATCGAAAGGTTAACAAATTATCGTTTTACCCCCACACCTCCAGAAGCCCAAATCAAACCCAATCAAACTCCAATTTTTAACTTCTCTACATCAACAAAGACATTTTGAATTTACCAACCTTCATAAACCTTCCTACATTGAAGCATCAAAAGGCTAGCAAATTACCATTCTACCCATGTACCCTCTAAAGGCCCAAGCAACCTTATTTGAACCCATTTTCCCTACAACTCCCAAAATACTCTCTACAAAGAATGCATCTAGGTCTTAGCTACTTTCACGAAGCCTCCAACATCAAAATCCCAAAATGCTAACAAATAACCATTTTGCCCCTACACCTCTAAAAAACTCAAACCATAGGCTATGGAGCCGATTTTTTCTAGGATTCTCCAAATCTCATCAACATTTCTGTATTAGGGGTACAAAAGGGTAAGAAAATTATCATTTTACCCCCATACCTTTAAAATACATCATTTCTCCTCAAAATCGAATCTTTAGAAAAACCCTGAAGGCTTAATACAAGTCAAAAACTCAGTCAGTCAGTAATCATACCTTCATAAGCCCTAAATCTTCCCAAGAAAAACCCTAGAGGACACCATACCCCCCAATTGCCTAAATATATCCCCAAAATACAGCAAATGCACATGTATCAGTCATGGACACTCGGTAAGCCCCTGAAAACTCTCTGAAAGTCCAAATCCATCAAAGTCAGGCTCATTCTTTCAAGATTTTTGAGATCTTCAATAAATGCCTTAATGAAGAAACCCTTTCACAAACCCAGCATCACTCATTGACTCAATTCTTCGCTAACCTAGGGCACATTTCTCGATTAGGTGACCCCCCTTCAGAAATTCCCTCGGAATTCGCCAAGACTCAGATTCCCTACTTGTCAAGCCCCAAGGCATCACAACTCCAAGACCTAAACAACCATGATTACAATCACATCCCATTCAAACCTAGAAAAAACCAATCACAGGTCCAAGCGGTATTTGTCTCAAGACAATTCAGGGCTTGGAGCATAACTTTCAACTCAGGTATCCGACTCATACACAGTTAGAGCCTATGGCTCACAAATCTCAAGGGCTATCTTTCATATGCAGATTTTGAGGATCAATTTTACCTTCTTACCCTTCTTTTGTTGGTACAGGCCAATACGGGTACATTCGAAGCCAGTTTTGACCCACTTACCCATATTCGATTCTGATTCCGTCAATTCTATTACGATCAGAATGTCTAAGAGATGTGAAAAACCTATAAACCTTGAAAATCCAGGAGCCATAGAACTCAAAAAGTAGACATAGACAGTCAACAGGAAAAATCCAAAAAAAGCAATCATTGTTTTTTTCAAAAATTACATGTATTACCCAAAATACCCCTGAAATCATTTTTAAACCCTACACCCCTCATTTGGAATATTCCAAATGAGGAGTGGAGACCCAAAGACCACCATCCTAAACCCTACACCCTCCCCATGGGTCCCACCACCCCTC
>JAOXJP010000003.1:10064280-10076337 GCA_025762735.1 Platanus orientalis | reverse complement strand
CATCCAGGTTGTGCCTAAGGTGACAGGGGGCTCCCCAGCAAACACAACACTTAGATGATTTCCTAGGATACCAAATTTGTTTATTAATTAAGAGTAATTAGAATACACAAACATTACTAAAACACGAGAGAGAGAGAGAGAGAGAGAGAGAGAGAGAGGAAAGAATTTGAAAAGAAGAAATACCCATAAATACTCCAACTTTAATTTAACTATTTAAAAAATATATAAATGGTTGTTGATTGAATGCTTTGATGATGTGGAACCTAGGCGCCAATAAGCAATTGTTTTTTGGCAGGGGCACCCACCAAGACCTCAATCCATGCACTAAGGGCCCTGGTTAATAATCACCCAGGCAATGGTTTCACTACATTTTCAAAAATCAAGAAACACCTCAACTCATTGGGAAAGACAAAACCCTCTTACAAAATAATAATTTCCTACCATAGCTGAATTTTTTAAAAATAGATAATTTGCTTATCAAGAAAGGTAATCCAGTTGAATAGACCAGTTTTGTATTGACAGAAAAAACAAAAATGACTTAATACCCACCAACCAAACACCAACGAAGAAGAAAAGTTCATTTTGGCAGAAAACAGAACAGTCTGTGCAGGACATCAGATCTCAATAAGAGTGATTTTACAGTGAGTTGTTGGAGATGAGAACTTATATGAAAGAAGAATTATATTCCACTGCCGAAACAGCAGCCCAAATGGAATATCTCATAAAGCTCCATATAAAATAACAGAATGGTTTAAATAAAAATAACTATTAAAATTTTAAAATAAACAAACAATATCTTTGTTAGTGATCTGAAGCCTGGCAAAGGAATACAAGCAAAAGCAGTCAATGCTAGACAAATTGGAAAAAATTGAAAACATAATAAATTGTTCAAAGCATCTGTGGGAAATTAACCAAAATGGCATATAGCTCTTTTTTTAAGACTTCTATAGATCTTTAAAAAAATTACAATTAGGTCAATTCTACAAGGCTCTGCTACATTTTCAATCACTAAAAATAGAATAGACTACTACTATATTTTAGAAGACAAAAATGATTGAATTCCATACCTGCTCAACGAAATAAACAAGCAACTCCTCGGAAAGTTCACGGTCACCAGACTGTGAACATGTTTCCATAGCATCTTTGTAAAGGTTGTCCTTCTTCGACAATGCAATGGACTGCTTCCATCTACCTGCTTTCTTGTAAATATAAGCAGCAATGCGCCTCATCTCAAGAAGCTCGTGTTTCTCAACCTGCCCAGACAAATAATTTATGGGTGCTTGTGAAAAATAGGGACTCCATTTTGAGAGATGACCACTAAAAACTACAATGTCACTTCAGCTCACCTTTTGTGCAAGGCCTATCTGATCGAAGTTATCGTGCATATCAATTGATTCTCGTAGCCTGTCATAATCCTCCTCCTCAACATAGATCTCATTCAGAGCCTCATTCACAGCAGCAACATTATTGCTTTGAACCGCAACCATATATGGCTTCACAAGATGCAGGAAACCCGCCTGAAATCCACAAAGAAGAAATACATACTATTAGAAAATTGACTCAGTATTAACATTTTCCAACTTTACATGCATCTTGAATCCCAATTGGTGAGAGAAACGATATGGAACTATATGGAGGAATCATAGGAAAGCACAAGTGCACACCTTTCGCATTATGTCCACTACACGTGTATGGTCCACACGAAGGGCAAGTACGTTGAGAAGATCGTTAATAAGATCAGGATGTTCCTGCAAGTAGAAGTGCACGGCCTTATAGTAGAGCTCCACATTTGCAACTTTGACCGCAACATCTTTAAATTGCATGTGGTCCCATGCTTCGGGAGAATGGTTCATGATGGTAGTAGCAGCATTGTCAAACTCGTCATATTGGATATACAGATAGGTGAGTTCCTTCCAGTGTTGCTGTTCATCACAAGCCCTTATAAGCTTCGGAATGTTGAGACGAGTTGAGAACAGTTTGATGTGTTCCATAAGCTTCTCTGGGCGATATCTAGCATATAGAACTCCCAACTCAGTAAAGATGCCCATGTGTGCACGTTCCAACCCTAGACCACTCTCCATTAGAGATATTAACTCATTGAAGCAACCTCTGTTTTGGTAGTAATCACTGACCTCTTCCAAGTCATCCACCTACACATCAATCACATCAACATGTACTCAGACAGAATCATAAAAATTCTGAATTAAGCAAGAAAAATTTGTGTTAAATAACAAGTGATAGGTTGGGACCCTGCAACATGTGGCAGCAGAAATGGTCACGGATATTGAGTCAATGCTCCATGTTACTAAAGTGGCCTATGTTCCATCTTAGAAAGAATTTAAATCATGTAGGGAAACAACCAGATAATAACAGATCTAAATATAGAACTCATCAGGCTTACGAAGGGGAATATGGTACACTTGGCCACATAACAAAAAGACTATTATAGAGCATTGAAAAAGGCCACCTGTATAATGATGTTGAGCCCACATATCTGTGCCAAGCGGAACTCCTCAGCATCAACACAGGCAAAGCAAACTTCTTTCCATGTCTTGGAACTGTTGGCTTTACGAGCTGCATCAACTGCACCTTGGAACTGTCTTAGCTTCACCAGTGTACAAGCCAGCTTGGCCCAGTTTGAAATAAAAGCAAATATAATCTTTGCAGCCTCATATAGAGCTTCATCATACAAGCGATCACCAACATTTTGCAGATTAGCAACATTTGGCATGAGAATGAATTCCTCAATGTCACCCAGCCTATCGATCTTTGCATATGCATAAATGAGCTCGCTGTCCACCTTGGGCTCCTTGGACTTTTGCCTAACCATCAAAAGGTACCTCACCAAATCATGGTACACATTAGCATCCTCAGCAGCTCGAATGACTTCTAAGAATTGAGTGGCGTCATCAGCACGGATAAACGACTCGATTGCGTCACTCACTAGACCCTCCCTGAGTTGGGCCTTTGCCACCTGACTCCAAACAGCATCTTCTTCAACACGGAATGCAAACTCCACAGCTCGCTCAATGCTTTGAATGTTATCCAACAGGACATTCACAGCCTGGACATTCAAGTTGAACTTCTTAAAAATAGCAAATGCTTCTTCATACAGTTGTGCTTCCACAGCCACCTCCCCAACTGCAGGTCCATCAAAGTTGTCTAACCTATTAATATAATCCATTACTCTTGATGCATCTGCCTTGATGGCTGTCAGGATCAGCAGATTTTGCAAATTGAAGTTTCCGCTGAAGGCAGAGTTTTGGAGCACAATCTTTTCAAGAAGCTCAATTAGTTCGTGTGGAAGATCAGCAGTCATGAAAGCCTTAACAGCTCCAGAAACTTGCTCAGGGCTCTTGCTTTCAGGCAAGGCAGTAGATACAACTTGATCAATTAGCTGCCTTCTATACACATTATCAGGGCTAAGAACTTTCTCCCAAAGGTCAGAATCCATCCTTTCCACCACATATCTGAAATAAAAGAAATAGGTAAATGACCTCCAAGAACCAAAAAACCCCATACATATGATAAAAAAGTAATGAACAACAAAATACTAACCTGGCCTGCAGTTTGAACAACGAGTTCTTATTTGTGACATTGATAAGTTCTTCATCACACTGCCCTCTCCGGTAAGCAACAACTGCCAAGGTGGGATCCCGTTTCTCACAATATTTACCCACAACACGTGAATCATAGTACGGGTTAGTGGTGAGGAAATGCTCTGGATTGTTGTTGCTGTCAATGATGATTTTACCGAGAGCATTGTGAACATGTACATCTTGGCTTCCCTCACTCACAAGATGCTCCAAGAACTGAGTAAGTAAGCGAAGGCGATTCCTGCAACCCATGAACAAATCAAGTGAGGATGAAAAAGAAAGAGATAGGTAGGGTAAAGGGGAGCAGATGGAGGGAGACATCAAACCTCTTCTCACATTCCTCCACAAGTGGCTCCACTGGAAGAAGGGATCGAACGGATAGAATAAGACCTTTAATGAAATCTTCAGGGCACTCATCATCTAGCAGCTGCCCCACAACTAGAGGAGCATTCCCCGGGTTGACCTATCAAACAGAGACACACAAGACCATATTTGACTTCATTCTTAATTTTCTCAGGTAGCTGAGAATGCTTCAATTTCATATGTTATAATTTAACTATAACCATCCATACATGTAAGTAGCAAAGCAAATAAAGACTGAACTCCTTGAAATTATTCTAACCTTTTGAACATAACCTTCAATATATCGAAGCATGTTGTTCGAGTACAGATAGTGCGTGAGATCCGGAACAAATCCAAAACGATCACAGACATTAATCAAAGGCCGTGCATCTGGAAGCTTTGCCTCCATTAGGAAGTTCTTTGTTTTCTCCGGGTCGTAGAAGTTTGATTCTCTTGTCACACGCTCAACCTCTTTTATTTGTCCAGTTTTAGCAGCTGCTTCTATGTACTTGAAGTGAATGTCAGGATCCTCGCTGTCCCAATTACCAAAAGATTGTAAGAATCAGCAAAAGAACTGATTGCATCAATCAAACTAAATAGAAGGTACTTCTTTTTCTACCATGAAATACCTGGAGCTCAAATATGATCCCAAGAAGAAGTATAATCCTTCATAGGACTTAAATTGCTCAAAGATTTTTATGCATGCATCAACTCCCAACTGCTCGGAATATTCTTTGGCAGTCTGCATAAATGTGTTAGTGAGCCTCAATTAAAGAAATCAAATAGCAACAAAACAGAAATAGAAACATGCAGTTACCTGCACAATTATCTGTAGATTTCCTCTCAGGTTCACAAGTAAAAGGTCTTTCATGCACTCCAGTGCCCATTCCCTGGAAAGGGTCCCAAAGAACTCTACAAGAGACTGGAACATAACAAATATTTAGTAACAAATTATATGCTTCCCTCTGATTAAGAAATGAAAGCATTGAGCGCACAAACCTGTGGCTCAATGGCATGAGTATTCACAATGACACGCTTGATATCCGGTAACTCGGTATAATGCTGCAAGAGGGGACATAATGTTTAATGTAGGGAATAATCTTAACTATGCAACATTGAAAATTTTCTGTCAACAGAATTCAAGAAGCCCATTTACCTGAAGGGCACGGATATAAAGACCTGCTTTTTCACAAAGTTGCCCAATTCGAGGACGGTCATAGTGACTGAACATTCCATTAGCTAAGATAGCATCAGCTACATTCGGAAATGTCACTAGATTGATCTCCAAAACCTGAATAGAGGACAAATGTTATGGGGCTAAACAAAGATGTCAAAGCAAAAGAATAAATACAACATTAGCATGATAAAAAAAACAATAACCTTTGTTTGCAGGTACGCATGTTCTGGTAAATTTGGCTTCAGAACATCTAACAGAAAGGCCGTTGCCTCACGAATCATGTTCCTCTGGAGTAAACAATACCATAAACAAGAGAAATGTAAGTGTTTTGAGTTAAAAGAACATTCTGAAAAGAAGAATCGTGTCGTAATAAGAAGATTAGAGAAGAACTTAGAATAAAAAATAAAATCAGTGATGCACAAATGAAGACCTTATTTTGAAGTATGAATACATTTTCAGATAGTTAAACAAGCATGGGTACACTCTGTAAATCATCCTAACATTATAGTGGAAAGGAAAGAGAGCAACCTGAAGAAAAAGATCTGTTATTGTGTTGTAGTCAACTGGACAACCTCCCTCCATTTGTGACATCATTAGAGCAAAATTTACAGCTCCCTGCCATCCAGAAGTAAGTTCTGAGCTATACCCTATCAAATTTTTGTGTTTCAACGAAATTTAAGATAGAAAGAAAGTAGAAAACACTAAATCACTATCGCCTGAGGTTCCAAAATAATCTTTCCAAAAATTCAAAATTTTCATCACAATAAAATGAGCTATTAAAGAAGCACTCGTCCATGGGGAGGCTACAAATGAAATTTAAGGGGGAAGCCCATGTACAAGAATGCCAGTACACAAGGAAGCCAAAAAAGCGCACTTGCCCAAACCTCTTTAAAAATATGAACAAATCAATCTAGTTGCAGCCATATTGAAGAAGTAATCAATCTTGAAATCTTCAGAATTCAAATGACCCTTCCAATGTTGCACCAAAGTAGATTATTTCATAACGTGCTTTATATTTTGACAGTCAGCAAGTGAGTAATTGGCAAAAGATGAAAATGTTTCAAGTTTTTAAAGCACTGAATGATGTAAAATACCTGGGGATCTGATCGCAGAATTGTTTGCAGAAGAAACAGATAATCAGGTGTGTACCCCACCTGCATTAATGCAGAAAGCATGGCTGGGCTGGTAAGTGCTCACCATCATGAATAACGAAGTTAAATAACAACAATAGTATCATTTCATTGCTTGAATATAAGTGCAGCTCTTAGATTTTGATAGCACAAGTATCAGGTCAAGTATCTCTAATATAAGAATGAATGCACCAATTACCTGCTTCGAGTATATGAGAATTTTGTCAAATTCTCTCCGTTCAGCAAAAGCTGCAACAACTTTTGGAGTAGCACGAGCCTTGATATATATTTTCAGTGCAAGATCATTGTCCACAGTCTACAATGGAAACATGCATTAAGATATCAGAAAAGAGGGGGGTGGATGACTCATAAATCATTAAATAGAATAACGGTGAATGGCTCAGAGAGACCATGTGCATATAAAATTCATGCAAGAAAAGTATACACATTCAATAATAAATATATTAATATATGCTGCAAGCAAGTCTCAATTATTTATTTATTTTTTTGGATAAATAACTCAATTATTTATTTATTATAAAAAATACTGGACAGCCACAGCATAAGGAAAAGCTCAAACTCCTAGCCAAACCTTCACAAGGTCTCCAAGCTCTTCACTACATTCAAGCTTGTCCTCAGCCAACCAATTCTCCAAAAGATTCTTCTTATTCTGATTCACAACAAGGCGTGATAATTCCAGCGACTCAAATGCATTGAGCTTTCCTCTAGTTAACAATGTTCCAAAATACTGCAACAAAGGAGGTGTTTGCCCAGCTTGCACAGGAACACTCTGCAACATACAAACACAATAAGCAGACCCGAATTGCACCTTTTCCACATTTATAAAATATTCCAGAACAAATACAGGAGCAAGACTAATGAAACCTTTTTTTACTTATAAAAGCATTGTGTCCAAAATAAATAACAAAATGAGAACAGGATGACAGAAGAAAGTCAAGAAACACGTTCAAGGTCGAACTTGGTCTAAAGCATGGAAGAATTATTAGAGACAATAATATTACTTGAACATAACAATAACAGTTCCATGTGATGAAATCAAAGTGACTCCATAGAAACATCAACAAGAAGTCATGTCAAGATAACTAAAAATACCTGAAATTTTGCAACAGTATCTGGGGTACGAAGAATTCCCTGTGGAGATTCTGCAGCAAGCTCTGCAGCTTCCTTATATTTTGTCTGAGCAAATAATTCTTGGAATCGCTGGACAACCTGAGATATAATATGACCAACATGAATGACCCACCTTACATCATGCCCTCAATGTACATAGAATGTAATAGTAACCTATAACATGATACAATAAACAAACCACATAAAGCCACTCAGAAATCATACAGCAACTATAATGCGAACATTGGAGGCAAAGTGGGACCCACACATGGCCTTGGTGGGGTCCACACATGAAGACGCACAAGAGGGTACACGGAGGAACACATGGATATATGATGGAGTTTTTTTTTAGAGTCTTTATTTGAGTCTATTACTATTTTACCTAATAGTTTATGAGTTATTAAAGTCTAGGACACGAGGATCATTATGTTTTTTGGTTTTAGGTCTTCTAAAAATAAGGCTTTGTTGCCAAGGATATTTTATTAGTTTTAGTGAGTCAACAAGTCAAAATGGGGCCCTCTTAGAGTGTTGGTAGAAATCCTCAAGAAGGGCTTGATTTTGATACTTTTTGTTTTTAGAAAGTCAAGGTTTTAGAAATTTTGAGTTTAGGAAAAGGTATCAAGTAAGCTAGTAGTTTAGAAGTTTCTAATTTAGTTTATTGTTATTTTCTTGAGTTTGTCAGTCTTGGATGGTTTCTTGCTCTCCATAAGTGGAACCCCTCTTTTTCAATTTTTGGAGCCTAAACTTGAACCCTAGGACGGTGATATCCAACGGCTTGTGAGGTATGTGATTACCCACACATAGGTACCTCTATCTTATTCTCTTATCTTCTTCTTCTTTACTTCTTCTTCTTTTTCTCTTTTGTTCATTATTGTTTTCCATTTTTCTGGTTTCTTGAATTAAGTGTGTACAGCCTAAGTTATTACATATTTTCATATGGCTAGGAATCTCAGAATAACCTGAAATTTGGTATACATACTCCTCATATATATCAGAATCACCCCGTCAAATTTCAGAATTCTCTTATGCACGATCAGGGGTATTTTTGTAATTTTGGGTTTCTGCCCAGAAATTACAGGATTGCCCTTTGGGGTTTATTTCTTCTCTTGTTTCAATTCTTCCAAACCACTCTAATCAAGTTTCTTTTTCTATTTTCATTAAATCTTGATTACTTAAAAGTTCAATTCTTGGTTCTTTAACCTTATTCTTGTTTCCACTACATTTCTTGGGTTTTATTGAGACTCTTGGCAATCATTCTATATCAACTTTGGTATTATTTCCATTGTGTTGCATCAGACTAACAGGAGATTTAAACCATGTTTCATGTAATTGTGGCCTCTCGGGAGAATCAATGACTGCAGCTTTGATGCACTATTAGTTCTAGTACTTCTGAGAGTTTTTTATTGGCTAGTTGTAAATAACTCCAGGGCCATGGAAGGATTATCCCAAACCTACACCAACGTATTGACAGTGATTCTCAAATATTACAGAACAGAATGTGATATGATTAGATAGAATGCAATAGAAACAAAGACAAGGAAAGCCATAAAACACCATTAATGCCACAATCATAATAAGTAATTCACGTGTTTGTAGTCATGTTGATCTGCAAATCAGATAACCATTTCTTTTCTTTTCATTTTTGGATAACTATCAGATAACCTCTTGTTATTGGTAAGTAAGCTGTACATTTAATGATACAGAAACAAAAAATTGCTTTAAGGTGATTTTATAGGAAATGTAATATATACCCATTCTGCAAAATGATAAATCAGCATTCTGCAAAATGATAGATCAGTAGAAACAGGTCCAAAAACCACTTTTTGCACTTTTCATAGATCATCCACAACCAAGGCCAAACAGTATGCACCCAAAAAAAAAAAAAAAAGACCATCAGTTTACCAGATTCTCTGCCCCAGGTAGATTTCCTCTTTTGGCAAGATTAACAGCAAGCTCCAGATTGTTTAACTGTATCAATCACAAGTCAATATTCTTAAATACTTTAAAAACTTCATGCAGTTTGCAGTAACAGCTCAATAGAAGGGAAGCTTATCAAACATACTTGGCCGCTGACAAATGGCACAATTGTTGATTCATTTACAGTGGCAAGTAACACCTGTCCTCGCCTGTTAACAGCATAGAAACCACCCACTGATGAAGCTTCTGTCGTCAAAAATATAGGATCTGGACTAATACGATTTCTGTAAACTGCAGTAGCTGTCTCCAGGTCATACACAAATAGAAGTCCAAGCTTCGTGATCACATATATCAAGCTGTACTTGTGGGATATCTGTCAAACAAAAAACTGAGTGAGTCTATATTGATATTCGATACAATAGTAACTACACTCCACTGACACTTAATACCAGAGCAATTGGCAAAAGACGATACCTGCATTGCCACAGGAAAGTCATCAGCAAAATCCGGAGGGAAGAAGAGATCTGCTTGTTTTTTTGTAAAACCAGGTTTGCCTGCTAACAAAAATTTACAAGGTCAGTAGCAAAAAGAGCAATAATTAATATTTCAAGAGAGCAAGAAAGCATGAAAACAATTTCAAACACAAGCAGTTTGATATCATGGATGCATACAATGCAGATAAATCACCTCCAACAAACAAGGAACATTACTACACAGGAAAGGAGAACACAAAATACAGGAAGGAAGTAGACCTGGCTGAGCACCAAGTTCAATCACATGTAACTTTGATGTAATTTGACCAGCATTGGTGGTCTTCGAGGCAAAACTGATTAGTATAGAAGGGTTCTCATTCCCGGGAACCTATGTACAGCATATAAAACAAGTGTATAATGCCCAATTCATCTAACAGCACAGTATCATAACCATATATTCAAGAATCAAAGCTAAAAGGCAAAAGAAGAAGAAAAGACCCGTACTTTAAATGAGGCAAATGATGCAGCATGTGCTTCAAGGGCTTGACTACGCTGCTGATCCACAGAAAAAAGCTGCATATTCCCTTTGACCAGTTGTGGCCTCTACAGCCACAATTCAAAAAAATACAAACTAAAATTAGAACTCTAAAAATTGTCAGGGCCATAAAGCAAAACAGATAGAAAGTTGATCGTTTCACCATCACTTTGCAATCTAAAGATATTGACCATTATATACAACTTGCCACACAAAACAAAGTCAATGGTGTATCGAATGACTGCCTTATTAAGTAATTAAATAGCAAAATATAGAACCAAGAAAATTTAGCATCATGTTTCTAACATAGGAAATAGGATGACAAAATCATCAGATGATTGAAGGGAAGGCCATTATCTATTTTGGACTGTATCTTATTCTTAAACCTAAGATTGGGCATAACTTGTAATCTGTTTCATGAGGTCCAGGTACTGTTGGGTGCATTTCAACTTGCTGCTATTGCACTTATAACAGAATGTATACCAAGTGTCTGATAAAATTTCTGAGGTGAGCCTAGTTCTTTGTGGACCCATAACCCATAGGTTAGCAGCCACTCCTAGGCTGTCCTGCATCAAATTTGATATCAGAGCCAAGTTCGAAAATCCTAAAAGGGCTACGATGGTTCTTGAGATTAGGAATTGATTTTCTTTCCCTTCTGGAAAGGCCATCTGGATTTTAATCAATGACAGATATGAAGATAACCTAATTCCTCCCCGTTTGGCTGAGACTTTCACAAGATCCTATAGCCCGATCATTTTGTCAATATTCAAATGAAGGGTTAATCATTCCGTTCAACCAAGGGGAATACTTAGTGTTGTATACAAGGTTGTTCCTTTGAAAGATGTATACAAGGTTGTTCCTTTGAAAGATGCTAGAGTGGCGTTGGGAAAGACTTGGATTGAAAAGAAGAGAGTTGTGATTAATGTTGCGACTCCAATTGAATGGTCAATGTTATCGCCTTGGAATCCTACCACAACAACTCCCACCGGTCTCATCAAATTAAGCAGACAAGGCAAAAGAAATCCCCAGTGCACTTGATGAGCCCAAGACAGATGCCAAGGAGCCTTAAGATCAACCCTTGTCTGAGTCAGATAAGTCCAAACTCCAAAGAGGAAGACCAGTCTCTAGCTAAACTTAAGGATGAGATTTTTTATATGGGAGATATTAAACAAGCCAGCGTAGATACTTCGAGCATCCTAGATGAACCAGTGGTGTTTGCAGATATATGTGACATTGCTGCCCCAAACTTTGAGAAGCCAGAAGCTGGAGTCAAAGGCAAGTCCTACGTAGACACACAGTCCCTTGTAGTTTTCCCTACGACGTCATGAGCCAGCAGTTTC
Organism: Platanus orientalis; assembly: GCA_025762735.1. Taxonomy (NCBI): domain Eukaryota; kingdom Viridiplantae; phylum Streptophyta; class Magnoliopsida; order Proteales; family Platanaceae; genus Platanus; species Platanus orientalis. The sequence goes on along the minus strand of JAOXJP010000003.1, from coordinate 10,064,696 downwards.
TTATCTAGGTGTGACTTCAGATGATGTACATGAAGATGGTTATCATGATGTTTTCCCAAGACACGCCACTTGCCAGATGAAAAGTCCATGTTGGGGTATGCTTCATGGAGAAAAGTCCATGTCAACAGTTTCATTACAAAACTCAATGACGAGTCTTTTCGAACAAGAGTTTGATGGGGGACATTGATGACTATATGGGGTGCACTCGTGGACAACTATGGAGGGCATTGTATGGCACATCCTAGAGTTTTAATTGATGTAGACAACATTATGCAACTTATGTATGTGCCACCAACAAGAGAGTAAGGTTCAAGTCTTTTGTTATGTATGGGTTATTTTAATTATTTAAGGGGTGGGTTATTTTTGTAATAAGGCCAATAGTGTCATGGGTAGTTTAGATTTTTAGGTTTTAGTTG
>JAOXJP010000003.1:10046884-10057981 GCA_025762735.1 Platanus orientalis | reverse complement strand
ATGGCGTAACAGGATTCATGTAGCCGACCCCAAATAGTTGGGATAAGGCTGTTTGTTGTTGTTGTTGTTGTTGTAGAATTGGTGAGAAAAAAAAAAGAAAAGAGAACCCCCAACTGTTATCAAACAACAAATTGGGGGAAGAAATGGTTTTGAAAAGCACAAAAAATAAATAAATAAATAAACAAAAGCATTGAAAGAAATCAAAACAAAATGAAAAGAAAGAACATTTTTTTCGGTGTGGAGAAGAAAATGTAGACATTCTTCAAGATGAAGATAGACCAAATCCCTCAAACAACAGGTCGGTCGTTTTGGCTATATATATATAGAAGTCTCAAAAACCCATTGAGCATTTAGGAAGATTGGAACTCCATGGCCACCACTTGACTCTCCTTGCTCTATGCTCAAATGAGTCCTAACAGCTTATGCTTTCAAGTTTTTATCATTCTATGTTGCAAAATTCTATTAACAAGGATAAACTTATGCTAACCCTAGCTAAGTTTTATGTTAACTGAAATTAACATTTAAAAGGGAACACCTATCATTGATTTTTAAAGAAACAAGATTTTATCATGCGAAGGTCATGGTCCTAGTAAATGGTGTGATAAAAGCATGTGCTTCACAAGAGGCATATGTTTTATGCCCCATGTGACTGTGTTTATTATAAGCACCTCAGGGCTTTTCTCTGTGCATTGCTCCTAAGCATGCCTTGAAGTGCATACACCGAATGCCTTTTAAAACACTAAATATGATATGCAGTGTTGGATGGGTGATGCAACATGCATGTAAGTGAGTGAAGTGTGTGCATAGGAGATAAGGCATGCAATCACAAAAGTAATAAAGCGTTATAACCTAGATTCCTACTTGCACCAATCACAAGCAAACTAGGTGGTTCTTAAGTTAGATTAAACATGCATTAAATGAATTAAGGAAAACAAAATAAAGAACAAAATTAAAACTTAATTAAGATGTCAAGATATCCAACTAACTTAGAGATATGTAAATTGTATAGTTGTTATCCATAAAATTCTGACTGTGTAAAGTATCCACTAAGGTATCCAAATAATAACATTGATGAGAGAAAATAGTAAATAGGTTAAGAGGATCCCTAGACACTTTAATGAATTAATAGAAGGGATTCAAGGGGTTTGGGAATGGTTAGGAGCAGTCCAAGTATCAAATTCCAGCAAGCATATACCATTATGGAATTTTAGCAAACACCACAAGTGCGAAAAAAATTAAAGTATGCTAAAAGATGAAACTAAGCAAGCTTTTGAATAGGGATTTGCATGGGGTTTAAAAGGGTTGATATTTTATAGGATTAGGGTCAGGAAATAGGGGCTGAAGTGCTAGAAATATACTCAGAAAATTAACACCACAGTCCTTAACTTATGTCATACAACTACCAAAAATCACTATTTTATAGGGATTCGAAAGAGAGTTAAAACATGAGAGATAGGACCTGATTTTAGCATGAGAGGATCCCTTGATGTCTCCTTGTATGCAACCAATTAAAACCCCAAGCGAAGAAGTGGAAAACAAAGGACATTTGTGAAGTCCAAAAATCTGGCCCAAATACCCAAAGTGCCGCCACCTACTTGTATACCCTTGTACGATTTGCAAACGACTGGAGTTTTAGGTACTCCACCTGCACCTGTATCGCCCGAGGGTCTAGCACACCTGGTTGTGCTTCAACTGAATTTGATCCCTACAATGGGGTGATGGTAGCTCAATTCCCAAAACCTGTCCAGCAACCTGTTTGGCGCGTGGGTCTGAGTGAACCGACTATGGTTCTCTTATGACTGGATTTTGCAGCAGTTGGTTGCTTCTAGATGAGTCACCCAACACTATGATACCCCCTGGAAGTGATGTTTCGAACAAAACCTTGGTACTTTGGTTGTGGTGATGAGATTTGTGCAAGTTGGTGATTTTCAATAATAGAAAATCTGCAACAAAGTGTTAGAATGAAGAAGAAGAAGATGGCAATCCTTTTAACCCTAACGAAAGGGGTTACCCTCCACCACCACCATTAAACTAGGTAGAAACCTAGTCCCTTTCCAGGGTTTTGATTGCTAGTTCTTCACGTCAAAGAAAAGAAGAGAGTAAGAAAATTCCAAAAACTGATTTCTATTGCATAAGGGAGAGAGACCAAGTCGTGTGGAGTTTTATAAACCCCCACAGCTAGGTCTAATACAAAAGAGGGCTCATCCAACTAAAATACCCCTAAACCCATGATATATATATTAAAAATACACCTCCACTAAAATAAAAGACATAAAACTCCCTAAGAAACAAATAATGACTAAATTACTTTCAAATAAATGTATCTCATTACAAGAGACACAAATAAAATCTAATAAAATTATAAATAAATAAAGAAACAATAAAGTAAACGCAAATAAACATCCCGGACATGTGTAGACCCTCTACTGAAACCAAAGTAGGGATCCATCTCTCCTGCGTCGTCTCTAATCAGTCTGGAAAGCACACCTAGACCCGATGTCCTCATCAATTGGATAGTACAGTTTGTAGATTATAGACACTGACAAACCTTTTAAAACACTGAATATGATATGCATTTTTAGTGCTGGATGGGATAGTACAGTTTGTGGATTATAGACAATGACAAACACATATAAGCACTAAATCCTACATGCAGCACACATGAAAGAATTCAGGAAACATCATTCAACATCCTACGTCAAAGTCAGCCTAATTGGATGAATATAACCACCAAATCTACTGGATCATTCACCATAGTTCCTCTTTCTCGACTGATCAAAAAAAATGCAGCATGTCTGGTGGTTATAACTTAAAACCATTGAATCAGGTTAACTTCTGACTCCAAATTGAGACTCGTTGTAATGATTTCTGATCCCCAAATGTGTGCCATGTTCCTAATATTGGGCCTATAGAGTATAGGCAGTCACAACTAACTTACACTCATAGTCTATGTCTGCAAGCTTCCTGAGATATTTTCTGTAGAAGGTAGTACCACTTATGACAAACAACTAGCCATTACCAATGTTTCAGTCTGATATCAACCCTCAGATCAACAAGAAAGATATTTGTCAAGAGGAATAAAACTAAATACCAGCAATTGCTATCTGAGTGATGTCAATGGCACCGACGCAAATCCATTTAGCAGTGTCAATACCAAAAGCCACCGGCAGTGACTGTTTCAAACAGCATAACAATACAAATGGTTAAATCAACTGCAGTTGAGGATAATTGTGACCCTCTACTTTCAAATAGTAAGATATCCAAAATGCAGAGTCATATGGAAGAGAAAGAACCTGCAGTCCCAAAGCCCTATCTCCTTCAATACTTTTAAAGTCATTCACAATGGCAATACCCAGCTGAAATGTAGAAAAGCAAACTTGTTTTAATGTCAGTTTGCTCATGTCAGGTCACACACATGTCAAAGATAAGAGCATACCCCAGCTATGCTGTACAAGATTGTAAGAACAACTATGTCAGGGGTGAGAGTCCCAAATAAAGCTTGACCAGCCCACCTGTTGATTCATGGATTTAACAAAAACATGTTACGAAGTGAAAGCAAGGTTCCATATGTCAGATTTTTACATCTTAAGGACAGATAATTGCATGGGAAGAAACCTGTGAGAAATGATGAATAACCATAAGGGCAATCTGCCAATGGCATAATCACATAAATGACAACATACAGTGGGGTTTGACCAATCATTTGACAAGTCCCACTTCCATCTAGGAGATTTCCTATGCCATAAATTAACTAGAGATAACCATCCAATCAGGCCAATTTAAAGAAGCTTTTAAGGTGGGAAACATTGGACAGATGGTCCCAGCCCCTGCATGTGCATCACGTGCAACTTGACACTGCTGAACAACTGTTTGGGCCTAGCAGACCCATAGCTGAGATTTCCTCTTATAAGGTAAGAAAGAAAATACAGTATGGTGTCAGCTAATGAAGTAGTGGATGCCAAGTTGCTAACAACCAAGAGATCATCTTTGAAATCTTAATATCAAATTTACAAGGAAAGGTAAATAAAAGATATCACACCATGGTAAACTGATATAGCTTGCTCCTAGAGCAAAATTCCCAATCCACCCATTTTGTTTGAGCTGCAACATATTTGGAATAGTTAGGGCTTAAGCAGCTCTCTTATTCAACTATGAAAGGAACTTGAATGCTGCTACTAAAATGATAGGGAGAAGGAACTGCCCTTACCTTTAGAGGAGGAGCAGAATATATGTATGACAACAAGGATCCACCCAAAGCAAGGTAGAAGATAACAGGAAACTTATGCCCTGCCTAAAAGGAGATGAAGATTCAAGAACTACGATTTATCATCAATTGCTTTAGAAAAGAATATTATCCATCTCAGATACCTACCCACACATCCAATAAACCACCCAAACCAAGGCCTCCAAGAAGCAGCAACCAAATCTGGGTAATAACCTGAAACAACATTTTATATTAGAATGAGGTGCAGTTCATTTAACCATAATATTTGACATGTGCCTTAATCATCCCTATTTCAGAGACACGGTTTCATCGTATAACATTTAAAGATTTACACCTTCATATAATTACTGTAAAAATAAAATATGTTCTAGCACCAAGGTCTTTCTATTTATCACCAGAGAGGAATGATCCCAGTCGATGCGTAACTCATTCAAAAACTTCTAGCTCAAAGAGTCACAGTCATGATTCGTTTGTGTCCTCACATGGAATCAATGGTTGGGCAAACCAATCAGCAACCCTTTTGGTTGATCACTTGGTTATCAGGACTAAATGGGACCCATATGTGTGGCCCTATGAATGGAGACGTGTGAGACCTACCAATGGACCCAATCAATCAGCTATCACAGCTTGTAAACTCTAAAATTTTCCTCAATTATATTAAATTAATTTGGAAGCTTATTAGTAAGTTTATTAATGTTTCTGAAGATGTTATCTTTCTAAGTAGGCAGAGTGGGGGTTATACCACAGACGGAAGTTCAGATCCCATCTTCACCAGCTAATGACTAACAACTGACCCGCATTCCTCTCCAAAACAAAAGGAAAAAAGAAAAAAAAAGTTCATTTATATTGGGCATGTATTTAGTACTAAAGCTAGTTAGTTTCTACTTGAGCCGACTTAGAAGTGTCAAGTCAAAATTAGTAATTAGTCAATAATCTTACCTTCTCCAGAAATTATAAAGTCTTCTACTTGTTTGTTTGGGAAGTGGAAAGCACCAACAGGGAATGCTAATTCATATAGGAGTAGGATTACCGTTTTGCTTAGTCTTAGAGGCTTATAAATAAGGGTAGGACACCAAAACTTAGCGTACCTTAAATGAATTATTTCAAGAAGTCGATTGGATAATCTAAAGATATTAGTCTCTTTTTTTTGTTATTAAAAATAATAATTTATATTCCTGCTGGTTCTTCTTCTTCTTCTTCTTCTATATATATATATTGCTTGGCTGAAATTATTATTGGTGAAATCTTTCTATTCATTTTTTTTTTAATTTCAACTATATTGCTTGGTCTGTGCATATCAACTTGTGGGTTCTCCTTACTTGTTTTAATCTCAGCCCATAGTTAATCAATTCTAGAGACCAATTAATGAACATTAGTTGATAGACTGGCCCCTTAAAATTGACTAACAGTTGCTGAAATTAAAACCGGCACTAGTGTGGTTGTGTAAGAGGTTTGTTTGTTTAAATCAAGTAGACACATAGTACTGTTTTGCTGTGTTACTCCAAGTAGATCAGTTTGATCTACATCACTGACACATTCTTGTACAAGAGCTGTTTCAGGAAATAGGAGGAGAAAAAAAAAACTAATTATGGGAAACCTGGATGACTGGAAAATCAGATGAAATCAAGTCTAGTGTGGAAAACCAGATAATCCTATTACGACATGCCTAACACACATGTAGTGGATTGTGAGAGCAATATAATTGAAATCAAGAGCAAAACCTAATGTCATTACAGGAACAAATCAAATGATTAGGAACAATGATTAAATGTTAATATAATATGATTGATTACTAGTCAAGAAATTAAATTACATACCTCGCTCTCAGATATTGCTCCTGAAGGAATTGGGCGGTAAGGTTCATTGATTGCATCTATCTCTCGGTCGTACCAATCATTAAGTGTCTACAAATGTGAAACAAGAATAAAAGATAAATCCACTTAGTAGATGTAATTTTTATTCTGAGCCAGCATCAACAGAAACCAAGCACCGACTTTACATCCATAAGAAAAGTTACCTGTGTGTAGCCAGTTAGACAGGGGCCAGACATCATCATGCAAACAACTGATTTAGCAACATCTTCCACATTCCAATGAAAATTTCCTGCAATTTAAAGAAAATCTAATCAAAAAGCTCTAAGCACTTTAGCAGATAAATTATTTTAAATATATTTATCAGGAAGGCTCTGAGCTCATGCTAGAGCGCACTAGCCCAGATATGTCCCTAGACAAAGCGGAATGGTGGATCAGGAGTCATTTACCCAAACCCAAATAGTTGAGCTTAGGCAAGAAAAGCCGAGTTGAATTATGAGAGAAGCAACCTAACAAGAACCTAGAAACAAGTAAGTTAATGAGCAATCATATAATCTACTTAAGCATGAAGGTGTCCCATTAGGCAGAGGAGAATTGCCTGTCAAGTCAACACATGCAAATAGAGTACACCGTTAGATGTTCCTAATGCAACCTGTGACCTCTTGGATTTATGCCAGGGAGATTATTGATGACCGAAGCTATTTTCTTACTTCAGCGATTGATGGAAAAGTTTAGAGAGGAGAAGAAAAGGTCTTCACATGGTCTTTCTTGACTTAGAAAAAAGCATATGATAGGGTATCTAGACAGATCATTTACTGGGTGTTGGAAAAGAAAGGGATTTCAAGTAGATATATCTACTTATTTAAGGATATATATGATGGAATGGTGAAGTGCCATTTGCAGAATTTTTTCTGGCCCTGATGAATGTTGCAGAAAACAGGTATCTCAATTGAGATTGGAGAGTCAGCTCCTCTTCAGGGATCATTAGGATGATTACCTTCTCCTGATGTCAAAGACTTGTGAATTTGGACAATTGAGCCTAATGTCTTTATTATTTTAAATTCTTAAAAATGTTCATCCAGTCCAATCCCTTGTGTTTATGGCATAAGAAAATTTGAAACCCAACTGCCTCTCCTAAGGTTAAAGCTTAGTGTCAATCGTGACATTTAGAAGAATTAACATTTATGATTTTCTTTAAGGAAGGATGACGAAGACAGCCTTTTTGTCACATATTTGTACTATTTGTGCACAAAATGGTGAATCAATGAATTATACTCATCCATCCATTATGACATGGCTAGATTCTTTTGAGGCACTTTGTCAACTCTTCAGAGCTTTGTTGGGTCCTCCCTCTAAATATAGCAAATTGGATATCATTAGCAAAGCTGAGACAATAGTCTCCTGTTGGGCTTTGATTTCAACGGAGTTCAAAGGTATGAGTTATGGTGGGAGCGTTGCAACTATAGCATAGGATCAGTGCCCAATTTTTAATGGGTTCCATATGGGAGATCCGAAGGGCCAAAATTGGAGCAATTGAATTATCTCAACTCTTCAGGTTACAGTTTTTCTCCATTAGTCCAGACAATAGAAACTTTTCCAGAAACATTTCCAAAAATAAATAATAAAAAAGAAGAACAACAACAAAAGTCTACAAGCAGTTGATCAAAGTCATCCAACCATGTTTATTTTTGGTCTTGGAAATCTCCTAGGCAAGGCCATTCCAATGGTGGTGATGACCGCTGACACTCTTTAGCTGTAACTTATGTCCAGAATTATGATATAAGGACCAATAGTTTGAGTCCGTTATTAAGACATAAGACCCTCCCTTTCTAAGAATTAGCTTGCTAAGTAGTGACATTAGAAATCTCAGCCATATAGATTCCACTCATTTCATAAAATAAAAGAAGAAGAAGGGTACCAGAAGCTGCAGCTCCACAGACCACTCCCCAAACCAATGGAGGCCATGTTACAGGTTTTGTAAGTTGAAGGCGAATCTTCCATTTATTCTGCACATTAAGAATCTTAAAATCAACATTCAATTTAACCTCACTCATTTGCATTGTAAGTTCATCTTTTTATCATCTCATTTTCCCAGAAAACAGGAAATTGCATTCAATATGCTTCCTATATCATTGGAAAAGGGGATTGTATTTCAGCTAGCCCTGCCTCAAAAAAGATTATTCTTGAGCATAAAACATGAATAGTCCCTCAAAAGGATGATGTACAATTTTAAAATTAATATATATATATATATATTTACAATTTCCTGTGTGGATTTTAGGTCTCTCAAACAGCACTTGCAGGACCCAATGTTCCATTAAATTACATTTAAGCTCCTGGGCATCTAAACAAAGATTACCCAAACAAGAAAGTTCAATCCGAAACCTCAACCACTTCTACTGGACAATACATCATCCAAACTCGACAGGAGAGTTATATTGAACACTAACCGTTTCTTGCGATGCTCCCTTAATGCCAAGCAACTGATTGAAGCTAGAACCGCTGGCGGCCGGCGCCTTATCCGGTGCTGGAGATTTAACCGCTGCCCATAAAATCAAAATACAAGATTAAATCCCACAAATCCTTAAAGTTATCAAGCTTCAAACTGGGATGACAAGAGCAGAGGCGAAGTGAAATTCGAATAAAAATTGGAAGAGAGAGAGCAAGAAAATTATTATTTAAAAAAATAAAAATAAAAACCTTCATTGGCATCAGTTTCTGCAGCTCTGATTATAAATCTCTGCCCTGCGAAATTTATGGAATGCGTTAAAGAGTGACAGAAGAAAAAAGAGAGTAGAGATTTAAATTTTGCAGAACTGTACCGAGACATCTTAATGTACTCACTGGAGAGAGAAACAGAAGCCGGAGCGAAAAGCTTAGTGGTCCGAAGACGGTCGGGAGTACGTTTGGATAATCTTATGGAAGAAACAGTGTTAAGTACGGCCGCCATTGCAGAAGAAATTGAACAGAGATGCGGGAAGAAAGAGAAAGAGGGAGAGCTGAGACTGCTTTGGGTGGAGTGATAAATGGCCTGCAGCTGCAATACGTTGAATGAAGCGGAGATATCCTACGGTGAATGACGGGTAGACCCCAAATGATGGTGTGACCGTCTTAGAGTGTAATGCAGGTGTAGTTAGGACACTTTCAATCATCTCCGGTCTGAATGGATAGATACCACTTCAGTACCGATCTGTGAATCAGTGCGTGACATGTGTGACTAGCAAAGTGTTTGAGTATTTATATATTTATTAATGTACCTTTGTCAGACATCGTGTCACATCCAGAACAGAGACTGGAGGGGTACTGTCCATTCAAACCGGAGAAGATGATGTGAATTCTGAGAGATAATCGAATATTCGATACTCAAAGCCGGCAGAATTAAGATAAGAGCAAAGATTAGCTGTGCAAATTTTGCTGCGGCTATTTTGTAGTATAAGCCTTTTTATTTATACTACAAATAGCTATAGAAAAACTTGCCATGGCATATCAAGGTTTGTGAAGGTTGAGGGTGCAGGTTGAGGGTGTAGTATAAGCCTTTTGGAGATTTTTTATTCCCCCCCTAATGTCCCATCAAGGGGAGTGTCGCATATGATTTCACGCCGGACTCCATGTGACAAGTCAGATCCGAGCTGGACAAATCTCGCAGGTTGACTCCCTTGATTTTTACCAAAAAAAACTCCCTTAATCACTGTCAAGGCGAGTATAGCATATTTATTATAAAACCCTTATTTGACAACATATATTTCAATTATGATGAAATCAACTCCCAAATACTGAAGGAGAATTGTGTCTACTCCTCTTAATTAACGCTCATCTCCGTCCCTTATCAGGGGAGGTTACATCAGTGTCAAAAAGTGATCTACACCTTTTTTTGGGAGGTGCAAGGTGCATATCACTTTTCAGGGCTGATGTGCCCACCCCCTAACCGGGGGAGGAGAAGAGCGGATCCAATCCTCCCTCCCAAATACCTACCCCTGTGATTTGGTTAGGCACACTACCGGAGTTGATTTCAAACCCAGAAATTATTAGCAATTTTGAGGTTTCTTTTGGAATGAAAGTCCATCTCTTGTTAGTCATTGTAGCACTTTTTTGGATGGGACCCCAACCACGCAAAGAAACACAAACCAATGTTTATTTGCTGCTCAACTTCACAAAGTGTCAAAAATGCTTTCCAACCGTGCATATTAAAAAACAAAAAAATTGTGAAATCAAATTGATTTCTTCGATTAAGTTAAAGTTTGGGTTACGACATTTCCTTGGGGAGTCTCACTGTTGATCCTATTGGTCATCGCCAGATGGGGCCTCGCTATTTGGGGGCAGTTTTTTAATGTTAAATTGGAATCAACCCTAATATTTTAGCCGGGATCGTCTGTAGCTAATAAGGCGTCCACCATCAATTTTGCACTAATTTTACGGAGGATCCCTAGATACTAATTTGGGGGCAAAAACAAAAATGTGCTTCTTATATTGCTATGATTCGACTGAGATCCGTATTAGATATCACTCGATTGCAATTCTTTTCTTCGGAAGGTCTAATAGAAAAGACTTAGGCTTTAAAATGGTGATCATAGACTTTTTTTACAAGAATCATTGGATTGAAATCTTTTATCGGCATAACATTAATACTTTATATTTATTCTAGTTACGTCCCTATTTTTTTGGTAAATTTCTTTTTTGTCTATAAAAATGCTAAGCTGGTTGGGACAATGGTGATGGTTGAACCAGTCTCTTCTAAAAGCAAACAAGTCTTATACCCACTAAATGGACAAAGATCTGCAGTACTAATTTTTTGTAGCTCCTTGTGGCATGAACAAAAAAAAAAGGGGTTTTTTGGTCTTTTAACATGGAGTTTGTGATTTTTGTGCTTATTCTACAAAAAGTTACACCAAATTTTGCTACAGCAAATCACCCACCCCTAAAAAGCCACTTGTATGGTGCCTTTGTCCATGTCATTCCCTTGTCTTGACCTTGTCCAGCTAATAATGGTCTGATATCAAGTGCGACACCCCCCTGACGGGACACTCAGGAGGGGGAATCAAAAACCTCCAAAAAGTGAATTGA
>JAOXJP010000003.1:10015981-10041155 GCA_025762735.1 Platanus orientalis | reverse complement strand
TCCTCACTTTTAATGCATCTAACATGGTCTAGGTCTCTACATTTCCTATCCCTTATTCTCGCAAGTTTATATACACCTATCTCACCCTCCCTAGTACCTAACTTATGATAAAGGTCATCATATGCCCTGAATTTTGCATCGCTTACAGCTTTCGTAGCTTCTTTTTTAGCATTTTTATATCTTTCTAGATCTTCTATATTTTTAGTCTTCTACCAATTCTTATAACAATATCTTTTATCTCTAATGGCTTTTTAGACTTCATCATTCCAACACCAAGTTTCTTTAGATGGTTGCACTTTCACTTTAGATTCTCCAAGAACCTCTTTTGCTACTCCTTTAATGCAGTCAGCCTAATACAACATGCATGTAGCTAAGGGAGTGTGTGCCATAGGAGATTAAAAATAAAAAAATATAAGTGATTTAGCACAATAACCAAGATTCCTACTAACACCAAACATGCAAATTTAGGTGGATTTCTAATTATATTAGATGTGCGATATTGAAAGTTAGGTAGACAAAGTAATAACAAAATTAAATCTAAGTTATATGCCTAGAATTACCAATTAAGTTAAAGAACAAATAAAAGCATGCTTGCTGTCCAAAAATTCTGGGTGTGCAAAATAAGAGTTTGGAATGAGGAATTAGTGTAAATACATGCAACAAAGTAAGAACATGCTAAGGTTTTGATCCAAGTTGATTTATAACCCTAATAGACATTTTCCAAAGAGTTGGAAAGTGTCTAGGGACTTTTCATACAGAAAATCCAGCAAGCATGTGGGTTGGGAATTTTATCAAGCACGTAGTATGCAGGAAATTGCAAGTGTGGCAAATAAAGGGGATTAGTGGGTTGAACTATGGGGGTTTGTAAGGGCTAATACAAGGTGAGGGTAGGGATTAGTAAGCCCTACAAAACGTGGGCTGTAGGTCATATAATACCCAGAAAATAGCCTCTAGCAGTCCTATTATATGCCAACAAAACCATCTAAAACTACTCAAAATAGGGTATAAGAAAGCTAAAAAATGAAGAGAACACCTAGGATTGGTATTAGTTGATTCCTTTGATGTTGCATTCGTAGAATTCTTCACAAAACTCCACCCGAAGCCAAGAGATTATAGACACTTTGATGAAGTTAAAAAACTGCCCATAATTTCAATATTGCCGCCTCCCTCTTGGAATAACCTGGGGATCAACTAGGTTTTTGAAGGGAATGGAACCCCTCCACCTCCAAGTGTGTCACCCAAGCCTCTAGAACAGTCTAGAGTTTTCGAATGGAACCAAATCTTCACACTTTGAAGTTGGGAGATCAAAACTCCAAGGTTATAAAAATTTCCAGATTTCAGTAAAATAGAGAAAACAAAAAAATAAGAAGAGATGAGAAATGATAGGTCCTTTTTAACCAAAAGGTAAGGGGTTGGCCTCTACTACCACCACTGTTCACTTGGATCTAGTCCAAGCCCCTTTTCAGGGTTTTCTTCAAGTTCTTCATGTCAAGGAAGAAGAGAACAACATTTTCAAAAGCTTTTTTCATTAAAAATCAAAAGGGGGCGTGTGGGTGCTCTTATAGAGCATTCCACGGCTAGGTCATTACAAATCAGGGTCCTTTGGACCAAAATAACATCACTCATAAAAAATATCCCCAAAAGTACCCCTAAAACAATGATGAGACATAAATATCCCTCATCAGACAATTTCGGACGAAAATACCCTCAAATCTGTACCTCCTACAAAGAGACAAATAAAAGTGTAGCAAATAAATAAATCATTGCTAAACAAATAAAATAAATCATAAGCATAATAACTAAGGTCTCCCGGGCCTGGAACATCATGTGGGCCCCTACTTGAACCAAAGCAATGGTCCAGCTCTCCTACGACGCCTCTGATAGGTCTGAAAAGTACCCTTGGACCTGATGTCCTCATCACAGCCATTTCATTCCACATGACATTTATATATTCCAAATTTCATTTCCCCTCGTTTTTCAATTTGTCTCTAAATTTTACTAATTTTTCATTTTATAGGTTCTACCATCTAATGCTTGTGTAATTAATTACTTGTTTATTTCATTTCCATCTTTTAATACGAACATCTAACACCATTAGCCTATGTTGTGTGGTTAAATTCTCCCTTGGAATAACTTTACAATCCTTACATTTTAATAGCCTCCTAGTAAGAAAAAAGTCTTATCTAATTTTTATTTGACCCACTTTTGAAAGTAACCAAATGTTTCTCTATCTTTATGAAGTATGCGTTTGCTATTGCAAGATCATATGCCATCGCAAATTCTAGGATTGCTTCTCCAGTTGCATTCCTTTCTCCAAATCCATATCCTTCATTGACTCTCTCATCTCTGCCACTAATTTTCCCCACGTGTCCATTTAAATCACCTCTTATAAATATTCTCTTAGACTTGGGAATTCCTGAATTAATCCATCATTGTTTTCCCAAAATTGTCTTTTAGTAGTTTCATCTAGTCCTACTTAAGGTGCATAAGCACTAATTATGTTAATTATATTTTCTAAGACACGTTTAATTGCTATAATCCTATCAACTATTCTCTTAACATCTACAACTTCCTCCTTTAGATCTTTCTCTATTCTTTTGTGTACCAAAGTTTAAAACCATTAATCTCCTTAGCCTTTTTCACTTTCCAGTTAGTTTCTTGTAGATAAGTAATATTAACTCTCATTCTTTTCATAGTATTCACTAACTCTATACTCTTACCTATTAAGGTTCCTATGTTCCAAGTTTCTAAGCGATTCTTACTCTCTTGGACTAATTTCTTTACCCACACTTGTCCATGGTGTGAGAACCCTTTTATGCTTATTATTGCATCCGGGCGCTGATGCAACGTCCCTTGCCATTTTTTTGCCACATCCAATGAATGAAGCACCCCTCTCCATTTTTTCGTCACATCCGGGGAATGAGATGCGTCGCTTAAAGGGAACGCTTTAGTATTTGATCGAAATAACGTATTTCCAAGATTCATGTTTAAATGGTTTGAGTGGGTTTTTATAGCGGGTTCTCAACTAATGGGTATCTTATGAATGCTATTATGTCCCTATAAACATGGACTCAATGAATGTGACAATGTTATCTTTACCTCTTAAAAACTATAGGAGAAAATAGAACTCTTAATGTACTATAGATGTTTATTTATGACAGTGTTGGGTTGGGGGGGTAGGAAATCCAGAAGGTTGCGCCAGAATACATGGAGTGTCGGAATCCAACACGGGTTTGATACGGGTACTCCATCCATTAAGAAAGTATTATATTTATTTATGTATGTTTGTGTATATGTATCAATAGATAGATTGAGAATATAATACATGTTTTGCTTTCTTCCATTCGTTTTGACTTTACCACATATATTTATCTTTATTTGTCTGGTCCAAATGCTTAAGTCTATCTTCCATTCATTCATTGTGTAATTAGTATGCTTTTTCCTGAAAGTGAATTTATCTGAAATTTCGGTTTTGGGGGGAGTGGGGGAGTTTAATATTCCAAGCATCTTATTGTTATTTTTATTTTAGATTCTGATTTTCACGAGTAATAATTTAATTGCTTAATTTTATCTGTAATCATTATTAGAGGTACCATCTCCTGATGAGGTAGAGGCCTATCGGGTACTTCAAGAATGCCTTGAGTTGCGAGAAGCTTATGTGTTCAGGGAAAAGGTCGCTCCTTGGGTGAGAGAAGTTTTAACTGATCCAAGTACACCCAAGCCTAATCCAAACCCATTTTCATATTCTTCTGAGGAGAAAACCGATGTGAGTTTATAGCTTTGATACTCTTCTCTTTCCTTAAAACGCGTTTTCTTGTATTTGGTTTTATTTTATTATGTTTATCTTTATTTCTTTTCTTTTTTATTTTTCTCAGCATTATTTTCTGATGGAAGATGGAGTCGTTCATGTTTATGCAAATAAAGATTGTAAGAGGCCAACCCATTCATTTCTTGTGTCTTAGGTTGTTTGGTTTTAGTGTTAGTTCAAGAATGCATTTCTGGGGGGTTTACGCTATGTCTACTTGTTGCTGCTTCAGCGACAGAAAAACTTTTTCCTGTTCTTGATGCAACATCCTTTTTCACTGATCTGCATCACATCCTTCGAGTAATTGCTACGGGGAATATTCGAACTTTATGTCATCATCGACTGGTTCTTCTGGAACAAGTAATTACTTTCTGTTGATAATTTTCTGCACTAGAACTGAATTTGATATACATTGTTCAATTTGGTTTGTGATGATAATTTTATATTTGATTTGCCTCGTTTACATCCATTCAGAAATTCAATCTACATTTGATGCTTAATGCGGATAGAGAATTTCTCGCTCAGAAAACCGCACCACATCGTGATTTTTATAATGTTAGGAAAGTTGATACACATGTTCATCACTCAGCATGTATGAACCAGAAGCATCTTTTGAGGTTTATAAAGTCAAAG
Source organism: Platanus orientalis (assembly GCA_025762735.1). NCBI lineage: Eukaryota > Viridiplantae > Streptophyta > Magnoliopsida > Proteales > Platanaceae > Platanus > Platanus orientalis. The sequence goes on along the minus strand of JAOXJP010000003.1, from coordinate 10,036,717 downwards.
TTGAGGAAAGAGCCTGATGAGGTAATGATCTTTATTTCCTTCCCAAATCTGTTGTAATACTAATTTTTGGTGATTCACTTAAGGACTAATTAGATGTGAACTCATTATTTTTTAAGACTATCAAGGGTCCTTGTTTCATTTCTAAGGTGTCAAGTATAGTTATCGAAGGGGACTCCTCAGTTATGATTGGCTAGTTTTCAGCAGGGAACATTGGTCCTTGAAGGCTCTCTCATCTTAGCAGGGAAGGTAGATCTTTAGCATCCTCTTTGACCATCTCGTTCCAATGGGTGCTAAGGTCTGCCAATTTCCTGGTTGATGATTTAGCCAAAAAGGTTCTTATAGGTTAGGTTTGTATGTAGGTCTTTCATCCATCATCACATTCTTGGCTGGTTTGCAGCAGTGAACACTGGTCCTTGAAGGCTCTCTTATCTTAGCAGGGAAGGTAGATCCTTAGTGTCCTCTTTGACCATCTCGTTCCAGTGGGTTCCTGTCTGATGATTTAACCAAATAAGATTCTTATAGGTTAGGTTTGTATGTAGGTCCTTCAGCCATCATCACATTCTTGATGCTTCTTCTCTATTACTCCAGCCCCTAATCATTATTTTCTTTTTCTGTTATTATTATTATTTTTTTGTTAGTTTGTTTAGGTTCCTCTGTGGCAGGGATCAGGCCTTTGTTTTTCCTCCACTAAGGCCTTTGTAATATTCTTTTCCTTAATGAATTCTCTTTTGTTACTGATAAAAAAAGGTCCCTAGCACTTTGACAAATAGCAAGAGTCAAGCCTTTTCAATACAATTCTGTCCTTGTTTTGAAGAAACTGGTATCAACATTTTTTCTTTTTGAAGCAAATTGCATTGCTAATACACTGAAGCGCTACACTGTCACATGGTTCTATTCAGGTTGTAATATTCCGAGATGGTACATATCTGACACTGAAAGAAGTTTTTGAGAGCTTGGATTTGACTGGGTATGATTAAATCTACTTCTATTCTTGTGAGAATTTGTTCTCATTTTTAAAATTTTAAAGACTAAGAATATTTTTCACCTTTTCTTTGAACAGGAATGACCTTAATGTAGATCTGCTGGATGTCCATGCAGACAAGAGTACATTTCATCGTTTTGACAAGTTCAATCTTAAGTACAATCCTTGTGGTCAAAGTAGGCTTAGAGAGATTTTTCTTAAGCAAGATAATCTTATCCAAGGTATCTTCTGTTAAGTTAGTTAGTTATTCTTTTTTTATGACCTTAATGGGTAACCTTGAGAAGGTGGGACATTGAAGCCACAACATCTGCAATTAATTGTTGTTATGTTACAAATATGTGTATGCTGTGGGATTTTAGATTGCTTTAACTAAACCATGGTGTGTCTTTCTCCATTTTGAATTTCATATATAGGATTGAGAGGATCCAATACTTTTCATTATACTCGTGAAGATATTATCATAAGAAAGAACAATAAACCACCAAAATAACATTTAGATTCTAAGGGTATTTCTTTCTCTATCTTTTTTGTTGAAAGGTATAGATTCTAAGGGGTAATTTACAATGCTAATCTCATGAAGAATGATGTTGCAAGCAATTGCGAATAAAACACTATCAAGTGATAGCTCCCCACCACTCCACCTTTACTAAACCTCTGAACCTATCAAACTTTAAAGGAACTCATTATCAAAGGAACTCATATAAAACACTGTCATCCATTGATCTCATGATGTCTAAAGTTTGGTACTTCTCAGTTTATCTCTGTTTTCTATGAAGTATGGCTCTCAATGTAATAATTTGATAATTGCATCCTCTTTCCATTGATCTCATTATGTCTTAATAAACTAAACCTAGCCAAGCTTTTGACCAGTAATCCACGTGTCTTTTAGCTGTTCATAGTTCGGTTAGTGGAAGTATATTCTTAACTGTCAGTGCCATCTCCTGTCCAACAGGTCGTTTCCTTGGTGAACTGACAAAACAAGTGTTTTCTGATCTTTCTGCAAGTAAATACCAGGTACTTTGTAAATCTCTTGCTATATATTTATCTAATTTCTTATTTTTGAATATTAAAGAGCTTCGTTCATCACTGCTTGGTTTGTGTCTTTTACCAATAACGAGGGGATAAACACTGAAAATAAAAAAAAAGGGCAGTCCCAGTGCACAAGGCTCCCGCCACTGCGGGGTCTGGGGAGGGTCAGATGTACACAGCCTTACCCCTGCAAGCAAAGAGGCTGTTTCTGTGGCTTGAACCCATGACGCCCAGGGCACAATGGAGCAACCTTATTGATGTGCCAAGGCCCGCCCTCTAGATTGTCCCCAAAATACCCTAAAAAAATGAAGCACCCTCTACTAGATTCCCAGTCCAATTTTCCCTTTGCCTTCACATGGCGGCCGTGGACTGCTACCTTCAGATTCTTCATCACTGTATTATTTAGTTTTGAATGTAGAGTCCTTCTACGAGCCGTATATAATGGTTTAATCAACAATAGTGTTTACAAAACAGAATCACAGATGCAGGAAGAGAATGAAGCTCGAGTGTCAGCTGCCTGTCACTTTTTAAGTCTTGCCAAACTTATGTTATAGAAATCAAGAAAATGTGGTGCACTATTAGTTCCTTTTCTGGACACACCCGTAGAATTTTAATTCTTCAATCATGGTAATGATTTACTATTACTGGCACTGATCCAACCAATGATGTTCAGAAAGTTCTGGTGAGATTCTCTGAAAGTTATCAAAAAAGGAAAAAAAGCTACAGAACTATCTGGACACGAATCTTCATGTGTGGTTTTAGAAAAAACCCTTGATCATTAAAATCCTTGAAACTGTTATGTGCAACGTAGTTTTAAAGATTGGGATTGGGATCTTATCCAGCTGATTCCGATTGGAAATTGGATTTGATTGGCTGATTTGATCTGGATCAGTGGTGATAACAAACAATTTAAATGATTGGGTGATCCTGATCCAATCCTTGATTTCATGATGTTCATTGTTCTGTTTTATTTTATCTTTGTTTGACACTCGAGAGTTTACACCATTACATGGTGGTTTTATTCTTATTTATAAGAAATTTTTTTGTGCTTATTTATAAAGTCTTTCAAGGACTTATTTGTATTTAATATACATTTGAGTTAATGTTGACATGCTTTACTGATACTTCTTTTGGCAGCAACATGCAGACTTATGAGCAATGTAACATGCTCAATCCCTGAGTTTACATGTGTGTCAGCTGCAAAGGTTGTATTCTGTTTATGTATGGGTTTGACATAGAAATGTCTTTTCATGCTATTTTTAATGGAATATTTATCTGATTGTTAATTTTTGTGGATTATCGTTTCTGCAATTTTTATTTTTGCATTCGAAAACCATGATATTCAACTGTTTAAATGGGGGTCTAGTGGGAAAGTAATGAGCTTTATTCTCACTTCTTTTCTGTTGCGAATGATGGGATTATCCAGCTCCCCCACCCTAAACAATTTGTGCATTAAAAATAGAAACCATATAATTGATTTGTACCGTTGTGACATACTGGGAAAATCAATCATCGCTCAGCGTGAAAACGCGGGTTCAAGTCTTGTGAGTAGCCATTTTGTACAAAAAAAAGCCAAAAGTAGGTCTTCTCTGGTCTAACCCTCCCAGCACCCCGTAGTTATGGGACCAGCACTGGGTAATGGATTGCAATAAAATAATAAAAATAATGAATTCAATACTAAATCTTTTTTTTTTCTTTTCTTTTCTACAACATCATTACTACATCTCAGAGATAATATTTCACTCAATGCTTACAACCAAGTGCATTGGAGGGCCAGAGAGCTTATTATTTTTTGGGTGAGGCGTTGTAAAGGTTTTGAGGGTATTCCTAACGGGTCCCTTATTAGGGATTGGGCCAATACTGTTGGGTCTTTTGAGGTGGGGGTGTGAGGTTTTTTAGGGGTCCTGCCCCTGCTTGTGTTTTTTCGCCTTTCTTACTGTTCTGTGTTTGGGGATCGTTCATCCCCCTCTCTTGTTCCTCTTTTATTTATAAATTTTTTTTTTCTCATAAAAAAAAAAAATTGTTTCTCGGATCGCTTCCCAGTCAATTCTCCAAACGTTTCTACTCGCTTCTCCAAAGGCTTCCACTCATTTCCCTAAATAGCTTTCACTTGTTTCGCCACGCTTCTCATACATGCTTTCCTCGTATGGGAAGTGCGCTTCCCACTACTTGGGAAAGCGGAATGAAATTAGCTTCATAGGAAGCGAGCTTCCCACCTTTTACCAAGCTTCCCTGCAACTATGGACTGAACACATTGATTTTCTGATATTAAATTTTTGGAATATGTCAGTTGTTTCTGGAATATGTTGAAATTGTCCAACATGTTTGTATTCAATAGTTGGTTTTTTTAGTATTACACTAATGTTTTTATTGGAAGCTTGACGAAACTACAGGTGTTGATTGACATTAGTCATTTCTTTTATTCTATTGTATGTAAATGCTTCTTTGTTTTTCTCTCTTCTAGGCATGTAGATCTCCAACAATATGGTCATTCTTTTATTGCATTTGCTTATAATCTGCCTTTTCAGTATTAATGTGGCTTGAAATCTTGCACCCCGTTTTCTATCTATATTTTTTTAAGCCACAAAGTAAAACTAAGTATTTAATCTTTTATATTATTTTGCAGCTTGTGAAACTGCTGGAGTCGAGAGAAGCTAATCATATTGAATTCTGCAGAATCAAGAATGTAGTTGATGAAATCTTGCAGCTGTACAGAAATCCTGAGCTCTATGATATCTTACAATTATTATTGGATCCCACATGGATGTCGACTGGATTAAAAATTGAATTTGAAACCTTGGTATGTGGTTACATTTCCTCTTATATACCCGTTTTTTTTTTCCTTGATCAAACCATTTATTTTTGTGTTTGTTAACTTGCTTTGTGGGATATTAACTCTGGGATATTATGTTTAACATTTGCTAACATTCGTCATTTGATGAGGTTATTATGTTTAAGCCTCTTACTTGCATGGAACTGGGTCAACATGTCTTTGTCAATGATTTTGTAATATCAAATCATCTGAACACTTAGTGTCTAATTGTGCTTTGTTTTCCCAGGTCAATGAGTGTGAATGGATTTCATACAGAATTGGTGAAATGATCTCTCTGGATGGTGAAAATGATCAAAAAATAAATTCTTCTTCTATCATCCCAAGTGACTTTTTTGAGGATATGGAATCTTCATGGAAAGGGCGTGTGAAGAGGATCCATGCAGAGGAAGCATTCACAGAAGTGGAGAGAGCAGCTGATGCCTTCTCTACTGCAGTGGGTTCTCAAAACCCTACTTTGCCTGTCACAATTAGATAGCGTGGTTCTTTGTTTCGATAAGTATAAATGTGTTTAAATTGCTACCTGAGTTCCCACATCTTTTTTTGTTATATGTTTCCCCTTTGCTCAATCATTCAACGGCTGCTTGTTATATGCTCACCTTGACATTTCACTCATTGGCACTGTAACAGCAGTTAGTAGTTTGCATTCATAATGTTCCTTGGGTTGTCTGATTAAAAGTAGCATCTCTTCAGCTGTTTATCTTGTAGTTTTCTTGTTTTGGATTCCATGCATCACTTTCATTATATCATAGCATTTTCTTTGGTAAGGACATTAACACATTTCTTTTTGTCTCACTTCATTTTCCAAGTGATAGTTGAAGAGCTTTATTTATTTTTGGATAAATAATGAGGAAAGAGAGAGACACTAGGGGGAAGGGTGCAGGATGATCAAACCCTGAATTGTAAACATCAACAACAATCACATAAGAGTGAATTACCTTTATCAACCTCCCCTACACTTGAATTAGCAAGTTCATCCGCTTACTCAATGGCTGTTCCGGGAAGATACAAGAGTGCCATTTTTTCAAATTTAAAGTGGTTTTTCCTGACACCAAACTTCAGTGATTTTAGTGTGGCATTGGTATACTATACTATACAGTATGGTATGTGTACTTATACATATTCTAATAAGAGAAATGGGGAATATACTCTCTCCATATGTTTTTCTCAATTTCCTCTCTCTCTCTTTCTCTCTCCTTCATTCTAGCTAAACCCTTACTCTGTTATTCACCACTTTCATCCGACCTACCAAATCAACTTGGTATTTGGGCCAAGAACTTGATCTAGAGCTAAATTTGGGACATGGAGAACAGAGGTTAAGGACATAGAAGAACTAACTAGGATGGACTCTTTGCCAACAACTAATGATAAGGAACCATTTGCAATCCGAACTTTATCTTTTCTTGAACAAATTTGATAGGAGGAAAAAATGTGGAATTACCTATCATATGGTCTGAAGCACCTGAATCAATGATTCATGTGGGGCTAGATGTAGAGACAGATGCACTAAAGGCAGAAGCTTGTGTACCTGAGTGAGCAAATGAGGATGTAGAGGTAGTAGGAGGAGCATCATGCTAGGCCATCATGTGATGTAAAGACTCCATCAAACTGGGCCATCATGCCAGAATACTGAGGTGGTTTACCATGAAGATCCCAACAATTATCTTTAGTATGACGTAGCCTCGCACAAGGCTCACACTCAAGCTTATCTCTATCATTTATCATCATATTGTAGTGGTCTCTCCCCCTTCCTGCTGAATCACCACTACCACCACGCTGAGAGGAGGAAACCAAGGCTGATCTTTCAACTGTTTGAGGCTGTGACATTGCACTTCGACACCTCTCTTCCCTATGAAGATAAGAATATATCTTTGATTAAGAGGGATAAGAGTCCCGTCCCAACAACTGCACCCAAATCTGCTTATCGTCAGGATTTAACCCAGCAAGAAGCTCAAATACTCTAGTACATTCTGCAAACTATTTGTGGGCTGAGGCATCTGCAAAACACTTAGCAGTAAATGGTTCATACTGATCAATTTCTTCCCATAACCAATGAAGACGAGACTAATATGCTGCAATAGTCTGATCCCCTTGCTTCATCTCTCATGCTTCTTGTTGGAGTTCATATACCTAAGCAATTTGACCCACATCAGAATAAGTTTTCTACAAGTGAATCTGAAATTTCCTTGCCAGTGCCCAAAAAGAGATATGTGCTACTGATATCAGGCTGTATAGACTATAGTAGCCATGCCATAACTAAAGCATTCTCCACTCTCCACTTCGAAAAACCTGGATCAGTAGGACTAGGTTTAGAAATCTCACCTGTAACATATTCTCATTTATCTTTCCTCATCAAGGAAATTTTAGCCAATTGAGACCAGGCCACATAATTTGTCCCATCCAATTTACTGTAGTGATGTGTGTATTCAGTGGATCAGATTGTCCACCTTGAATAACCAGCTTGCTTCCAGTACTAACAGACTAATAGTAGAGGAGGACTGGGTTACATTAGTCTCATTCACTTCTGACATTTCCCAATATGAAAGGTTGGCCGCTTACACTTCCATGATTAGAATTGTCACCTTTGCTGGAAAACTACTCTTAGGACTTTCACCAGCCCAAAGAACCACCACAAACACCTTCAACTGCTGCCTCAAACAAGAAAACACAGTATACGATTGGCTTGCATAGTCCAAGTTCTTTAAACACCTCCAAATAGCACAACTGTAACAACCAGCAGCAGGAATAGACATCAAAATGCCAAAAAACACTGATGCACACAATATAGGTGGATTCCCCTACCACATACGACTGAGAATAACAGCCCAATAACTTCAACGATCACTTGTTGGAACCCAAACATGAGGAAAACATCAATCAACTGTTTATCCAGCAGCAAACACACATCTGCATAGCTTAAATATAAAAAAACTAGAGCCCAAAACAAAATGATGCATAGGGTGTCAAATATACCCCACAGAAAACACTACCAAACCCTCAGTACTCCGTCAAAATTAATGAATACGGTTTGACACACTCCACTGATTGGGGCAAAACTTTCCTTAGCAGCCAATTTGGGAAAATATCCTTTTATCTAACATGGCATTAAGAAACCCAAAAAATAGATTTTTTGGAAATTTATAAAGAAAATCATTTAAAAAATACTTGCAACAATCAAACATGCAATCAACCTACCTACATAGAAATTCATGAAAAATCATGCTCTCACAAACACTAGCATTGATTTGATCTGGAGGTCAACCTATAGTGTTGACATCAGCTGTACGGCCTGCTGACATCAACAACTGTCTTTCAATTGTAGTGTCATGTCTTCTTCTTCCTTAGGTCTTTAGACAGGTCTGATACCAAGTAGTCTTGTGTAGATGAATAGAAAAAGGGAAGAAGTTGCAGAGAAAAAGGATGATTAAGATGTGGAAATGTAGAAGAACGGATGAGAAGATGGATATGTATAGAGATTATGTCTACCTCTAATATGTATAGGCCTTCATATATCAACCACATAAATTACGAAATCAATGTATTTTTTATATGAAGGCCTATATTTTTTTTATAGTAGATTTATGTGTATTTAGGCTTCTCCCTACTAATATATTTCCATTTTTCCACGCCCATAATTGTTAACTTAGTTGATTGTGACCATGGCAAGAAAAATTGTACCATCAAGCTTCACTGCGGTGATTTGTACATTAAAACTATCAATCTAACCCCCACTAGGAGCTCTGTATAAAAAATACATGTAACACCTGATGAGGATACTATTGGTATTCATGTAAGGGAATACAGTATTTTTATAAATCTACTTGGTATCCGAGTCACGTTAGAGCAAGCGGAGTTTGAAAGTCGACCACATCATCGTTGACGTCAACAGCCACATCCGTATGGATTGCTACAGTGACCAGTGTGGAAGATTGTAGATCCTGATAGAAGATTTAAGGTAGTTTTTGGTTGTTTTTCTACAATTTTTCGAGGCCTCTTAAGTATGTTTTAAGATCTTTCTTCTCTAGCAAAAATGAAAGTCTAGATTTCCTTAGATCTGATTGTACAAGCTACTGGGAAATTTTTTCTTAGGTTTATTTAGAAAGGATTGATCCTTTTCTTGTAAGGAATGTTCTAAATCAAGTCTCAAGTTGTTTGGATATTGTGAGGATTTTTGTTTGGGTTGTTTTTCTCCTAGCGTGAACATAGGTTCATTTTTTGTCTTTTTATTTTTGTTCTGTTGCTTATTTTCTGAGATTTCCGTGAATGGAGTGATCGTTTTACACTTAGAAATATTTTGAAATATGTTTCAACATCAATGGTTAAAGAATGAGTGGTCTGTGAAGCTCACGATGGCTCCCTTGTGCTAACACTATAGTGAACAGTGTTTTTTTTATATAAAAGTGATCCATGTTTAAGTGAGTGTTAGCCTCATTAACAAGTGTATGGTGTTTTGTGGTTCCACTATTGATGCCTATGCAATGTCCATGCAATTATTCACATTTTTTTTGCGTTTTTTGTCTGATTTGGGGGATGTAAAATTTCATATAAGTGTGTGATGTTTGTTGCTTATTGTGTTAATTGTGACTAGAATTGTGGGTTGTGGAACTTTGAGAATTCAAATTGGACCTTGCCGAAGGTTGTGAAATTGTGAATTAAGCTTGGAAGTTGTGTTTTGGGGTTTGTTGGAGTTGTTCGAACCCCTATTGTATGAGAGATAACTTGTGTCACTCTCAAATCAATGTGTGGATGCCTTGTTGCTGCTTCTGTGATTTGGTGTTAAATTTCCTTTTAATTACAGTATCTGTGTTGAATGTTCGTGGCTAAAGTGTGCAGGAGTTCTTTCAGTTGTTTTTGGGTGTTGTATCATGTTGGAAGTGTTGGTTGTTAACATCTCTTGGTGTGTTTCATAGTGTTCTTGGTCTAACCTCTTCTCTTAAGCCTGTTGGCCTCTGGTTCTCCATTCTTTTTCTTAGAACGATATAGCCTCTCTACGACTACTCATGACACAGTTCTGACATGGTGGTCTCCTTGACATGTTTTGGTACTTCCATTTCTTAACATAATGTGGTGTCTAATCATCCCTGAATTATTGATTCAGGGGCCTCTCTTCATATGACTGGTATGTTTAGTCTTTTTTCCTTCTATTGGGTTAGTTCTGGTAGAGACAAGATATTGTTGAGGGTTCCTTGTCCATCGTATTTGGTATTGTTTATATTCCCCTTACCTTTTCCATGCAATTGTCTTCGATGTTCCATGTTCATAACTTTAAGATGAACCTTGTTTTTGTTAGTCATCTTACAACAACCTTGAATTGTAGTGTTACTTTCTTTCCCACATTTATGTTTTTCAGAACCTAAAATCGGGGAAGACCATTGGTAGAGGCTATAAGGATCAAGGGTTGTATCTTATAGATGGTTGTTTATCAATTGCATCTATCGCTTAGCGGATTTCATTGGCATCTCCTAAAGTCTTGCCGCTACATCCTTTTTTTGTTCCTTCCCAATGCAATCAACTTTTTTGGTGGCATTCTTGATCATCTCTTTTCCTATGCTGAAAATTTTCTTTCCAAGGTTAAGTTCTTCCATTTCCGATTTAAACTTCTGAGTTAACCAAGCACTGTCTTTCTTCTTATTCTCCAAGTACAAGTAGTAGTACTGCATTTGCCTTTTTTTTCATTCTGATATGTGGGGACCTACCTTACTTTCTTGTTTTGATTCTATTATTTTGTAACCTTTGTTGATGATTACTTTTGGGCCACTTGGGTTTACTTGCTGAAATCCAAGAGCGGAGTTTTTTCGGCCTTTCAGTTTCACAAATTGGTTAAGACTCAGTTTGATATAAGCTCAAGGTTCTTTGTTCGGATAATGGAGGGGAGTGTGTTTCATACTTTTTCATCTTTATCAAATTGCTTGTCCTAGTACTCCTGAGCAAAATGGTAGTGTTGAACAAAAGAATTGCCATCTTCTTGAAATCCCACATTCCTTGCTCTTTCATATGCATGTACCCTTGGTTTTTTAGGTTGAAGCCCTTCAGATTATTGCGTACCTAATGAATTGTATGCTCTCTCGCATTTTGAGATTTAAACGTCACCTTGAGCTCCCCTCGTGTTCCACCCTTGGTTCTTCTCTTCCTTCTAAGGTGTTTGGTTGCATCTGCTATGAACATATCCCTAAGTCAGACCGCTCCAAGTTAAAGCCCAAGGCTTGGGTATGCTCCAAATCAAAAGGGATACAAATGTTACCATCCTTCTATTCGGAGGTACATTGTCTCTGTAGATGTTATCTTTCATGACTCGGTTTCTTTCTTTTTCCTTAGCTAGCCTCATCTTTAGGGGGAGAGTAAACATGCTAGATAAGATGGGTTGGCTATTCCTCTCCCAATTCTTAAACATGTTTTTGATGTTGGTGGATATCCTAGCCAGAGGGAGATGGAAGAAGTAGTTGTTCAAATAGAGAAAGAACTAGTGGGAACCACCCAAAAAAGGGCTTGGGTAAAAGACTTCACTTATGTGTTTGTTCGCTGAGAGAAGAGAGTTGCCCCTATCTTTGAGACTCGTGTGCTTGCCCAACTGGACACATTGTTTTTAGGTATTGTTCCTCTTTGTGTCTCATGATGATTCCCATCTTCTTATTGCTATCAGGAATGGTGCTCATCCTTATATTCAACATCTTATTGCTAATCAAGTGTGCTATGACTCCTTGTCTCTTGAGTTTAGAGCTCTTACCTCCTCTTTGTCTTCTTTTTCTATTCCATACAGTGTATCCCAAGCCCTATCACAACCTCACTGGAGAAAACAATGGGAGAGGAATGGAAGCCTTAGAGAAGAACAAAACATGGGATGTTGTAGATTTTCCATATGGGAAAGAAGTTGTAGGTTGTATATAGGTGTTCATTGTGAAATTGCAACCTAATGGCATGGTGGAGAGTTATAAGTAGATTAGTAGCGAAGGGCTATACACAGACATATGGGATTGAATATTAGGAGACATTTGCTCCTGTTGCAAAAATGAATTTTGTTCATATCTTGATCTCTATTGCTGCCAATCAAGGGTGGCTCTTGTTCCAACTTGATGTAAAAAATGTTTTCTTGCATAGTGACCTTGAAGATGAAGTTTATATGAGGTTACCTCTTAGTTGTCTGCACTTAATTGGAAAAGGGAAAGTGTGTCTCTTAAAGAAAAATCTATATGGGCTTAAACAGTTTCTTTAGCATGGTTTAAGAGATTCTGTAGTGCCATGCTCAAGAATGGGTATAGATAATGTTAAGCGGACCATACTCTCTTTGTAAAGCATCATAAATGGAAGGTGACAACTCTCATAATGTATGTGGATGATATTATTGTTATAGGTAATGATCACTGTGAGATCAACAACCTGAAAGGTTTTCCAAGCAAAGAGTTTGTGATTAAGGATTTGGGAGTTCTTAGGTACTTTCTTGGGATTAAGGTTGATAGATCTAAGGATGGAATCTTCTTGTCTCAACGCAAATACATGTTAGATCTCTTCCAAGTGTTGCAGTACACCCACCAAAATTGTCAATCAACATAAAAATACCCCCTTAGGTATTTTATCAAACACCTAGGTTGCAAATTCTATGCATAGTCTCCTTTTCCACACAAGTATGTTGATTTCAGCAGCGAAGATCCAGGAGGAATACTTCTAACATATGTGTCATCAATTAAAGAATTGATGTGTGATCTCCCGGATGGAATAACTTGACTATATTTCAAAAGAATTAAAACCCATGAATAGAATGCTAGCTAGAGGTATAGAGTTATAGTTTCTTTGTGTTCTGCACACCTAAAACCTCAAATAAAGACCCCTCATGGTAACCGCAGGGTAGGAGATGAATAGAGGAGGATGGTTAATGTAGAAATCCTCAACTACACATGCTGGAAATTTTCTGGTAGCAAGTTAGCATGGTTTGTTCATAAAATTTCCAGAAAATTCTGATGGTTTTATGCTAGCCGAATGGTATGTGATGTGTGTTGTGTTTGGGAAGTAAAGAAAACAAAGGAAGGTTGTATATGAATGGCCAGATGGGTTAGGAGCATGTATGGATTGATGAAGATGATGATGGAGGTATTTGAGGTTGTATGGAGATGGGTTTAATGGTTAGAAGCAAGTAAGAATTAAGGAAAACCAAAAAATTAGTAAAGGGAAGAAGAAGATATTGGAGATGATGAAGAGAAGTGGAAGAAGATGATGAAGAAGAATGTTTGTATCTGTGAGAAATCACCAACTCACTATTTGGAAATCACTAACAAAACCAAGCCGAGGTACTAAAGGACTTGAAGACTCTTCAAGCTTGAAGAAGAGAAGGAGTTCCACTCATGAAGAGCAAAAAACCAACCAAAATTTTTATGAATTACATCATACCAAGTACAAAAACGTGCATCCCATATATAGGCTCACAAACTCATGGAAATAACAATAAACCAACTTAAAAACTCCTAAACTACTAGCTTACTTGCTACTTAAGACTTTTCTAAAGTCAAAACTACTAAAAAGCTCACTTTCTAAAAACAAAAAGTGCCAAAATTAAGCCCTTCTAGAGGATACTCTTAAAGGGCCCCACTTTGACTTGTTGACTTTATAAAATTACTAAAATATCATTGGCTATAATGTCTTATTATACAAATACCCAAAAACAAAAATTAAAATGACCCCCATGCCTTACACTTTAATAACTTATAAATTATCAAGTAAAACAGTAAGATAACTCTAAAAGACTATCATGTATCTCCATGTGCCTTGTGTGTTTTAATGTGTGGACCCTTCCAAGGCCATGTATGGGCCCATCTTGCTCTAATATCCTCATCGAACCCCCATTGCTAGAAAAAATTGACCTCGAGTTTTGTAGAAAAATGATCAACATCATGAGGAATCTCGAACCGCTTAACCATATATCAAATCCTCCAATAATCAGATTATGATGTAGTCCTGTCATCTTGTGAACATCTGATTTGGGAAAGACATCAGAATATAGCCCATCTTCCCTTGGATAAGTAGTTGGTAGCGGAAAAACCTTAAAATACTCTTCCTTAATCACTTTATACGTAACCATTTCGGAGTTAGGTAATTGTGGAAGAGCTGGTATATCCATCAAAATAATTTGTACCTCTTCATGAATTGGAGCTTGGTCTTCACCTGTTGTATGCACATGAACTTGATCCACAAGGTTTGGAAACATCACAGATTCTTGGGTTGGTGCTTCTATTAGAATGGACTGGAGCTGGAACCTCTTTGGATGGCTGGTCACAAATTGGGGCGGCAACGGTACATGTGTTAGTAGCCATCACCGCCTCATTTGTCTCATTCAAAACATTAGCACAAGTTTGCTCAACGTACTCCGCATCAAGATCTTTATTAGACAGCTCCGATTCGAACAAGGTTCGATCTTGAGGTGCACTAGATTCTTTCGTAAGCTTTTCCTTAACTGTACTGACATTCTTTTCGGTCTTCTTATCCATGGAATCCCGAACACTTCTAGTTACAACTAATGACACCATCTTAATAGACTTGATTTGGATACGATACCATACATCATGGTTATATAGTCGCAACACTTAGGTCTCTTTATTAAAAGTAACTTTCTTTGTCTCAATTCATCGCTTGTCAAAAACCACTGATGTGTCAGTTAAGGAAAAATCACACACTAGGCACTCAACACTGTCAAAATAGTCTATTCTGTGACAGAATTGAATATCAACAACAAGGTCCTCAACTTATCCACAATATTTTAGATTTTTCGGATCTTGTAGGAACTCTTCAACAAAAGAGGTAAAAATAAGGTTTTGATCACTTCAGCCACTAATTGCTATTTTAGTTGTATTCCCAGAAGGGAAAACAAACTCAGGATTCCATAAATTTCAGGGTTAGACCCTTTTCAAAATTTCTCCTCTAACCTCCCAAGGAACCCACCTATGACAGGTCCATTATGACTTTACATATAACAAGTAGTAAGCATGCACGTGTACGGGTCATAACCATACTCAGACAATGACATTAGGTCCATGGTTGTCACTGGTGTAAAGTAAAACCAGTTAGCTTATCCCACAACTACTAGAGCTTCAGTCCAGCATCACAATCAATAGCTATTGGATACTCGATAAGAGATCTGGGCTACTGGTGATTCAATAGATGATCCAAAATCTGCAATTACAGCCTTCTTAGATGATGTTTCTGCATAGGGATCAGTCCAAACAGCATTCCAAAGATGTACAGCTGATATAGAAGGCAAAAATCACAATGAGATATTCTTCCAGGTGTTCGAAACTCAGGAGACCTTCCTGATATAACTGCCTCAAGTAGTATGGGAGATAAAGAATCTGATTTTCGGATCAGAACATCCCTATAGAGGGAGTTCCAGGTGCCGCATGGAATAGTATGGCTGGGGTTGCAATTTCTTGGGGAAATAGCTAGGGAAAAAAACATGGAGAAGTTGGTTTTCTGGTTTAGCTGACCCTGAATAGAAAGTAGTATGGTATTGAAGGCTACAACAAAAGGGTCAACAGAAGCAGGAATTTAGTTTTTGATGTAAAACAAAGAAAGGATTTTGATTTTATATGAACCGCAAGAAACAGGAGATGGGTCTGATTATGATTCTGTAAATCAGAAACAGAACAGGTTTATGGAAATCACAACCTGTTTAGAACAGTAAGTATGTGTGATTGTGTAGGAATCAAAACAGTAGTTTGTTTTAGGGACTTTTGGGGTGGCTCACAAAGACTGATAATGTGTATGAAACAAGTATGGTTTTAAGTCTTAAGACATGCTGACTGGGACTGAGAACAGGCTGGACAGCAAAGTGTATACATGTATGTAATTAAATTTTTTCTTTTTTTGTTAAGTGTGTATACCTGTGTAATATCTGAGATGACAGAAGAACCAATATCAGTCTGGGATGATGCTGTAGCAGCACGCAGTGGTGATATCATAATCAACAACCATTTGTGTATATTATTTGTTCTGTGGTGTGATGCGGTAGCATTAACATGGCTTGAGAAGTTCCAACCTTTGTGGAAGCCCAAGATCAAGAACGGAGGATGCAAGAAGAAAACATAGTGCTGTCCACAAGATTTTTCCCTTAATTTTTCTGTTTTAGGAATTATTTTAGTTATTTTCTTTCTATTTTAGGAAGGTTTTATCAATGAGATTGATGTAATAAGGCCATATGAGCTATGGGGAGGGGTTAAAATTAATTTAGAATAGTTTAAGAGTGTTTTTATGATTTTTTAAAGAATTTTTCTGGGTATTTTTTGGTTGACTGTACAAGGGAGGGGTATTTTGGTCCAATTCCAATTTTTTTAAATTATAAATAGGTCACAAAGACCTCATGTACGATCAGTTGATTGAATAAAAAAGTTTTTGAAGATTGGAGCAGCTCGTGAAGTGTCTCTCTCTCCCAACCCTCACGGTTTCCTAGGTGAGTCTTCTATACTTTCTTCTTTCTTTCTTCTCCTACTTCTCTCCTAAACGTGTAGCCTTTACCTTTTCCATTATTTTCTGTTAAAACTCCATCTTCTTCTCCTTATTACTTTCCTCATCACTTATTTCATCAACCTCTTTCTTCGTTTGCTCTTTTCCTTCTTTATTTCATACTTTCTTGATTTTTTTGGTGCAAAATTTTAAAATAGTCATGAAAATTCAGATTTCTCTCTTACCAATCATTCAAACCTAAAATCCTTTTAAATCTAGCATCCTCATACTTGATTTTGGACAGATTTTAGAGGTTTCTTGATTTCTTGAATTTTCTTCATTCATTTGATTCCAAATATTAGTTTGATCATTCTTGGATCATCCTTCTTAAAGATTGCTTATTCTTTATACATTTATTTAATTTATTATTATTTTTCAGCACTTTAAAATTCAAGAATTGTTCTTTATTTATCTTTTTTGTTATTTTTGAGCTTTTGAATCTATTTTCCTATTGTAGGAGATCTTACCTCTGAATCCTACATCATATATAGTTTTAAAGTATGGGCTTAGTAACTTATTTTCGTTATATTGAGTCTCATACTGAACGTGGTTAGTTACTTCATAAGTCGGCACAAGTATATTGAGGAAGTTATCAATATGGGGCATCTCACCGATCAGACGATCACTAACACATCTTTAGAGCTTAATGTTTAGTATCCACATGAGGATGGTGAAAAAGGTTTCATATCCCTGTCCTATATCATCATTTAGTTGGATGCTTAGTCTACTTGGCTGACAGTAACGAGGCCAAATATTGCTCATGCCATCCATATTGTTGGCTATTTCATGGCTGATTGTAGCGAACCTCATCTGGCTGCAATTCATTGAATTCTTAGATATTTGCTGGAGATCATGAACTAGGCTATTTTTTTTTCTCTGCATCATCATCTTTAGCTGATATGGACTTCAGTGGCTGTCCTGACACTCACTGGTGACAACATGTTTTGGACCTTTCTAAGATCCTCCTTGATCTCATGGATATCCAATAAAGAGTTTGCAGTATCTAAGTATTCTACTTAGGTTTAGTTCTGAGCCATGTTATTATCTTGTGGAGAGATTATTTGGCTGCATTGTCTTCTCTCTGATTTGGTGTAATCCTTAATGGACCATCCCTGCTGTATGACTTTGGCATAGTGTTATCAGAACTGTGGAGATTCCGGTCTTTCATAAGTGCACCAAGCATATTGAGATTGATTGTTTTTTCATTCAAGAGAAGTTTGTATCTAAGGAGATTACATTGGCATATATTTCTTCTGCTCATCAGATTTCTGATTTCTTCACCCATGAACTGACTTGTATTCGGCATAACTATCATGTTTCCAAACTCGTGCTCTTCGATGAGCAGCATGAGTTTGAGGAGAGGTGTGTGAAAACATCATCTTGAACGTGCAAAAGGGTGTAACATTTCCTTTATGTTTACAGGGGTATTTTGGTATTGTATATGCTTTTTATTTTATTTTAATTTTTCCCATTTCAGTGAGGTTACGTTTGTAATTGTGGGGCTCAGCTCCTTCCAAGATTATATAAAATTTATCGTTCCATCGTGATCTCCATTTTGGAGATCTACAACCCAACTTTTTCTTCTACTTTTTTTTACTTCATCCTCTTCAAAATCATAGATCTTATACTATTGCTATCACATATTTTGATTTTCTAACAGGGAGTAAGCTGGACTTGAACATGTGGCCTTGTCTTTGCATCCCAGTATGCCAATCAATTGAGCTAAGAGCCCAAAATGTTTGGTGTTTCTACCGGTATGCCCATCTTTTCAGGGCATTGGTAACACACTCCAAGTGTCACACTATCTGCATCTCCTTTGGATAAATGTGGTGTACTCTTCAAAACCCTAGATTCTATACCATTGCTATCACATATTTTGATTTTCTAACAGGGAATAAGCTGGACTTGAACATGTGGCCTTGTCTTTTCATCCCAGTATACCAATCAATTGAGCTAAGAAACCAAAGTGTTTGGTGTTTCCACCAGTATGCCCATCTTTTCAGGGCATTGGTAGTACACTCCAGTGGCACACTATCTGCATCTCCTTTTGATAAATGTGGTGTGCTCTTCAAAACCCTAGATCCTATACTATTGGTATCACATATTTTGATTCTCTAACAGGGAGTAAGCTGGACTTGAACAGGTGGCCTTGTCCCTGCATCCCAGTATGCCAATCAATTGAGCAAAGAGCCCAAAATGTTTGGTGTTCCTACCGGTATGCCCATATTTTCAGGGCATTGGTAACACGCTCCAAGCGGCACACTATCTGAATCTCCTTTGGATAAATGTGGTGTATATGATTGGGTCTTGAACCCAGGTCCGTGCACTCACCATGTAGAAATGTACCAACTAGCAAGCAGGCATCCACAAATGGTTGGATTTGTGATTATAGGGGCAACCATTGGATATTGGAATATTTGCATCATTCAAGTATGAGATCTATTTAATATTTTCATGTTGTATTTTATTATCTACTTTGTCACTGGGAGGAGGTTCAGGCACTATATTTCAACTCAAATATAATGATTTATTTACTGATTTAAATGCTTCATCCTGCTTTTGTCAACTATTGCTTCCAAGAGCTATATCTGGAAATTATTCTCCTTGTAGGTTACTTGTTCTTTTATTTAAACTGTATCATTATCTGTTGAAGGTGACCTTGAGTTTCTTGAGTTTACCACTGAATAGTGTTCATGTCACTGTTGCAGAACTAAAGAAGACATCTGTTGCATATGGATGAATGTAGTGGCAAAAGAGCTGTTGGTGGGCTTGATGTTGGTAGAAGGGCATCTGGCCTTGCTTTCAGAGATAAATCAAAGCATGAGAATCAAAGTGTTCAATATTGCAACCGAATAGGATGTAGCACCAGAATTAACTCTGTAAGAGGCAGCCAGAATGGTACTACAGACACAGTAAAATATTCAAGCCCTTCTTTCTATTCTGCAAGCAGAAAGGCAATGGCTGGAAACTCCTCTAAGACATATTCTGGTGTGAGTGACACCAGAAAAACTCACCAGGAACTCCAAAAACTGTCTTCTCATAAGGAATTAGTTCCTGCTGAAACTATTAGCAAGCAGGAGGAAAAAAATGTCTCTGAATCAATCCCCTCATCTGTAAGGATTCAAACAGAACTTGAGCCCAAAGGTGCCGAATCTGGAGTTCTTAAGCACCTTTCTGCAGATATGAGGAAAGCAGTGGGAAGCTACAGTGTAACATCAAATTCAAGACCTCGAAGGAAAATCTATCAACAGTCTGAGTCAGGCAGTCAAGATACTTTGGGTCCTTCAACCCGTCGTCCTATTGCTTCTAGAAACACCAGCCATGTTGCAAAACCTACTTCCCATGGTCAGGGTGCTAATGCAAACAGAAACGATCTAAGAAATCTCAGATGCACATCCATGTCTGATGTTCACTCATCAAGTAGTTCATCTTCAGACTCAAGCCACAGGACTGATGTGGTCAAAAGGAGTACTGATGGAGAGAGTTCTGCTAGAGGAAAGAACATGATTGGGCCTTCAGCTGGAGGAAGTTCAGGCAGGCAAAGGAATTCCTTATCCAGCCCTAGCTTTGCTCTTTCTGAGCGTCCATCGTCTCAACAAGCTTCAAGAAGGGCTAGAAATTGTCCTCCAAGCAGGGATGGAGTTGCATCTGTTAGAACTCGGAGAAAACACAATGGTGAGACCACTGCAAGGCTCTCTGAACATGGCCATGGCAACAGTCTGTCACTGCCTGAACACCCAAATATGATTCCACAATTGCCTCAAACTGAAATGCTAATCAGTGGGACCACTTTGCCTAGTTCGTCACAGCAAATTCCAGTAGAACTTCCTTCAATTTGCCAGAATTCTGATGGTCAACCGATTAATAACAATGAGAATATACACAGTATGGAAACTGTTCATTCAGAAGATGGCATTGCCGGACCTTTCCATGGTCTCTCAATGGATCGGGATGGCTTCCGGCATTTTAACATGGCTGGGGTTGCTGAGGTATGAATGTTTATGTTATATATTTGAATTCCTGGAACCAGGTCTGAAATTTGAGCATTGAAAATGGAACTTTGTTTTTGACATTTAGCAGGTTTTGCTAGCACTTGAGAGGATTGAACAAGATGAAGAGCTAACATATGAGGTTATTCATCTTTTTATTTGAATGTTTCACTTTAGCCATTGTTTCTTAATATTTTTCCACCTCATGCAGCAATTATTGATTCTGGAGACGAATTTGTTCCTGGGTGGCCTTAGCTTTCATGATCAGCATAGAGATATGAGACTGGATATTGATAACATGTCATATGAGGTTTGTTGATCTTCACACCTTTTTTTTTATTTTTTTATTGTGGGGGGGGGGGGGTGGGGGGGACCATTCTTCCTAGTTTGTTTTCTTGAATGACTGAAACATACCTGCTCTCCCA
>JAOXJP010000003.1:9993902-10015881 GCA_025762735.1 Platanus orientalis | reverse complement strand
ATATTAGGCAATAATACACTGTAAAAGGGGAATATTCGCTCAAACACACTGACATCGTACATCACGTTGACAAAAAAAATGAATTTTTATAATGTACTTAATGTTTTGTGTCGGTATAGAAATATATCGTCTCGGTCCTGGTAGACATGGACATATGTCGAAAGATATTTAAGATATTTCAAGATATTTGATACCGTGGTTTTGACACAATTAATAAATATGTCGGGTTTGGGTTGACCTATATAGTCATATACCCTTAACTTGACACGACACAAATCTAACCCGCCAACACATAATACCATATAACCCGCAAAGCCGAGCCAAACCCAACACGAAATAACCGGGTTTGGGTTGACTATAAACGTGTTTCAGGTCAAAACGGGTCAACCCGCTTTAACATGATTAATAAATAGGTCGGGTTCGGGTTAAACCATATAGTCATATACCCTTATCTCAACACTACACGAACCCAACCCGCCAACATGAATTGCCACCCTTATCCACGAGCTATAGGGAGGACACTTGTTACTAGAGGAAAAAGACAACCAATCATATAGTCTTGAGATAACTGAGTCAACCAACTTGTGACACGAGCACGAGTCTCCTTCAAAAAATTTCCTATTGCGCTCTTCCCCAATGAACCAACAAATTGCCGCAGGGATCATATTTCACACCTCCCGCCCCAACTCCAACCTCTAAATGCCCGGTCCGGCCAACAAGAGAATAAACCCCTTAAAGTCTCTAGTTGCACCCAATGCATCCCAAATCAGACTAACATGTGATTCCAAAGAGATGCAGTCATCAAGAAATGGATGAAGAGATGCCCCGAAGATTCCTCTTTTGAAATGCACATGCAACACCAATTTGGGACCATCATACCTCTGCCAATTAAATTATCAATGGTTGGGGCTCGATCCCACCACAACTTCCACATGAAGAAAGAGATCTTGAAAGGGATTTGGGTATTCCATATGAACTTACAAGGAAATGAGAAAGGAGTTGGAGTACACAAAGCCTCATACATAAACTTTACAAAAAAACCTTTCTCTTCATCTAAGAGCCATAATCTTTCGTTCTCCATCTCGATATCCCCTAGGCAGCAACTTTCCAAGATACCAAACATCCTCCTCATATCAT
The DNA here is from genome assembly GCA_025762735.1 of Platanus orientalis. Classification (NCBI taxonomy): domain Eukaryota; kingdom Viridiplantae; phylum Streptophyta; class Magnoliopsida; order Proteales; family Platanaceae; genus Platanus; species Platanus orientalis. Next base: position 10,014,744 of record JAOXJP010000003.1, on the reverse strand, counting down.
CTGTAAATGTAAATGTTGTAAATTCCATAAATAGGAAAATACATGGGTTGATAGACTAGGATTTGGCATGTCCACATTGAGTCATGTTAGAGTCTAGGAGGTTCTTGTGTCTCACATTTATAAAGACCAACTCCAAAGACCAAGAAGGCTCCAAAGAAACAAACCGAGATCGTGTGAGGACCATTTCAAAGCGTTTGCAGCTCATCTGCGTTCCTTCCGCACTCTAAAGAGGTAAAGAGGGTGAGTCAGGTGATAGAAAGCCTCTAGGTTCCACAACACGCCTCCCAAGAGTTTTGGAGATTACTCAAAGGAAATCTAGAGCAAAACTAGGAAGGTGGAGCACTCCAAGAAAAGTTGGAGCGGTCCACACAGGGGGAGCACTCCACCAAATTGGCGGAGCGCTCCGGCTAACCTCGGTTCTACAGGAAATTGCAGACTCGTTGCTATGGAGCGCTCCATGAGGGAGCGCTCCAACTGGGCGAAAAATTTTGAATTTTCAAATGAATGACTGAGATGATTTGCCCGTTTTGGATGATGCAAATTCAAGGGTTGTGATGAGCCATAACCCATATAAAAGAGCAAAGTTGCTCTCTAAAACCTAAGGGTTTTGTAAAGGGCTTTTGGCTAAGGTTTTGAGCTCTACAAGCTCCACACACTCTCTCCAACCTTCCAAGCATCTAAAGAAGAGAAGAGTGGTTAGTTCATTTCCTCATTGAGCCAAAGGAAGGCTCCATTGCTAGAGGAAATAGATGGAAGGTCAAGGAAGGTTGAATCTCCACTCCAAAGCCCTCAAACTCCATTCCTCAAGGTTCAGGTAAAAGCTATTGCTATATTTCTTGGAGTTTGCTTTCATAGTATATACTCTTATGGTTGGTTTTTAGTATATTACTTATCTTGACCTCCACACCATATCTGAATCCTTGGAATACCTCTTCCAAGTGAAGAAACCCTTGTTTAAGCTTCACTTATATTTGCCTATGTAGAGGCTCTTTATCTTGTGTGATTTCATATACATATTTTCCTTCATTAGAGGCATTCACACATAACTCAAGGCCCCTTAGCTTGGGTAGATACTATTGGATCATCTTGGTATATTTGGCTTACTAGAGCCACATCCATATATTAGGACTTTGATTCTCACATTGACCATACTACCATATCCGGTTATTGAGAACCAATTTGGTAACCATACCATTGTTCCCTAGTGTCAACAGTTGGAGACGTGTGACGACATAAGACTTTGGCTCAGAGACAACCAAAGTCGTGCTTTCCGAAGACACCAAGCATGAGATTAGATAGGGTTAGCTCAATTACCTTGTAATCATTGTAAGAGATTTGATTAATAAAATTGAGTAGTTCAAAGTGGACGTAGGCCTCAATGTATCCGAACCACTATATATCCTTGTGTTGCGGTGTGTGATTGTGGTTTGTTTATTTCCTTTACATTTTCATAATTGCAAGCATTAGCACTTGAGCACCAAACACAACAATTGAGTTAAATTAAATTGAACATTCACAATTAACTCAAAGAAATAAAATTAGGGTAAAATAGTTAAAATTCGAATTATATCCTATTCACCCTCCTTTAGGATTAACACACTATGAATTTCATCCTCCACCTCCCAGTCGTTAGGATTCCTTCTAGGGTCGATGTTCCATGAGCAACAAGCTCTTGTTATGATCATGTGGTCTTTCAATGTCCCCCATTTAAATTTAGCAAGGCTATAAAAAGATGGGAATAAGCTGATGAGAGGTTCACTCGAGCACCATGGATCCTACCAAAAAAGTACCCTTTCACCATTGTTAACCTTGAATTTGGTGAATCTGAAAAACAGCCTAACCCCGTTCCTAATGCCCTTCCACACCCCACACCCAAAAGGCCCCACTGGGACCCTACTAACCCAGGCATTTTGCTTGATGCAGGACAGCCTAGAGGGTGGCCGCTAACCTGAGGGTTATGGGCCCACAATGGTTCTAGGACAGATTCCAACTTACACTTTGATGTAGAATTATGGCTCTTCTTGGGACTGAAGTCAGGAATTAAGGAGGCTGAAATAAGGGATAAAGAAGGACTGAAATCAGAGAGTTATGGAAGGGATTATGGCAGGTTTATGTTTGCCAAATCTGGGGCAGAAATTAGGGGCTGATAAGGCTTAAAACAAGGTGTATAGAATAAGGTTTTAGGCTGAGATAGGGACTGTCCAACAAGGGTTTGATCAGAGGTCTAAAACAACAGAAGAAAGGAACTGAATATGGTCCTAATCTGGGACTATTCTGGGGGGAAAACAGCAGGTATAAGAGAGGGTATAAAGGTAGGACTTTAGGGTGGGATTAACGGGTATGTAAGCTGCCTCAAGGTCCAATCAAAAGAAGATTTATGACCTTGATTGAGAACCAGATAATAGGAATAAAGATACGGGTGCCGCAGCGTATACCCTAAGTTCTTGAGGCTTTCTTGATATCAAAACAGTAAAGGGGACTGAGTGTATGGCTGCCACAGGCTTGGTTTAATGGAGGGAAGGGTCTAGAAAGTGGGTAGGGTTGGCTCTTGGGAATTCTTGGAGAAGAAGATGAGAGGAAGGTAAGGCATTTAGATCCAAGAAATCAATCAAGATTGAAATCAAGGTCAATTCTTGAAGCTTCTTGATGAATCTTTAAATAAAAGTAATAACAGTGCAAAAAATAAAGAAATCAACAAAATATAATGTTAAAGAAGCAAGAACTAAAGAAAGTAAGAGTGGAAGAAGAACTTGTAGAGAGGAAGGAGAGAGGAACGACTAGAAAAGAGAGAGAAGAGAGAGAGATTCCCTCTTACTCGTGGGAAGAGAGAGTTAAAAAAAGAGGAGAGAGAATGGGGTACTCACGGCTACAACCCAAGAAAAGATAATGTACCATGATGCAAGATAAAAGGGGAAACAGTAGCAAAGAACAAAATAATAATCTAGAAATTAAAATAACTGATTTTCAGACCAGGGGCAAAAAATAATTTTGGCAGATTTAAGAAAAATTATGAAAATACCTCTGGAGAGCATAAGAAAAATCTGAAGCTTTCCAGATCAGTAGTGCAGACTTCCAGGAGCCTAAGGTCAAAATTTTGTGAAATTTGGATGAGATTAGGTGGATCAAATTAAGAATTTCATAAACTTGAAGGTACTTTAATGGAGATATGAAGAAAACCAGTAAAAAATCTTTTGAAATTATAAGTACGGAGAAGGGAAAAAGAGGCCTTTTGTAGCGGATTCTAAGAGGATCAAAACCCTAGAAGAAAAGAAGTTTGGGGAACCATAGGTGGTGTGATTTCATTTTATTATAAACCCAGAAAATGCAATAAAGAAAACAGAAAGTGAGGGAAAACAGCAAGAAAAAGCAGATTGGAATGGGAATTTTCAGAGGATTAACGTATAGATCAATACCTTATTCAATTGAGAAGAAAATACTTGAGTTCCACACTAGAATAGATCCATCACCCAACTGTAAAACACCTTGAATGGAGAAGTTTAGTTGTTGTCCAGATTTCAGTCTTCAGCAATGGAGTAATAGAAGAACATGGAAGAAGAATATGGTAGAAGATGGTAATGGAAGAAGATAGAAAAAGGAAGGAGCTAGAAGTGATGAGAAGAAGATGGAAGGAGGTTGTGGCTATGGAGAGAGAAAGGGAGTTTGTGCCCACATGATCCTCCCCAGATTGTTAAAGTTCAATTAGCATGTAGCAAATTTCAGTGGTTGACACTTGGCAAAAAAATCAACAAAACTGAAAGGTGATGTTCAGTTTGTTGATTCTTTTGGATATGTGTTGACCACTGAAATTTGCTGAACGTTAACTGAACTCTAAAAATCTGGAGAGGATAATAACTCAAATTTGTGAGGTAGCAGCCCACGAATTAGGAGGGAGGGACGGGAGCCTATTAAGAAGGCATCACCCTTGGGCCCACAGCCAAATTGGGAAACACCTAATTCAACACACTTTTTAATCAAATCTTCTCTGTTTTATTCATGTAGAGATTGTGCCTTTAAATAGGCTTACAACGGATGAAAAATAGAATTTTCTAAGAAAAGAAACTTACTAAAACACAAAACTTGTTGCACAAGTTTTCCAAATTCCTAGACTTTCCAAAAACATAAAACTCCAAAATCCAAGACTTACTAAAATATCAAATTTTCCAATTCTAAAATTGTTAAACTTGTGTAGGACACATGGCAGTCCTATTGCCTTCTAGTGGAGCTCCTCTTCTGTTGACTTTAAGGCTCACTAAGGGACAAACAATGTGCTGGACATCCAGCTACATTGTGGGTCTTATCGGTTGATGTGGCAGCCTACTAAAAAGACAAAAATAACCCCCAACGTCCAACCCTTAGTTCCCTAAAAACACATGACCAAAAGGCCTAAATTACGTCAATACCCTTAAAATAAAAATCCTAATTCTACCCTTGGCACTATTAGCCTTATTACAAAAATAACCCACCCTCACAATTAAACCCATCCATACATGTTACAAGACTTGAACTTTGCTCTCTTGTGAAGTGGAACATACAAGAGCCTCTTTTCATTGTCAACATCATACCCACTCGTGGGACTCCAAAATCACACCAATCTTTATTCAATAATCAAAACTGAATTACATTCTAAAGCCTTCTTCAATTTATAATTGACTCACAAAACTCCTTAACAGACTTCCCAAGCAAAACGCTTCTTAAAAGACTAGACTAAAATAAGGGGCAGTCCCAGTGCATGAGGCTCCCGCCACTGTGGGGTTTGAGGAGGGTCAGATGTACGCAGCCTTACCCCTGTAAGCAAAGAGGCTGTTTCCGTGACTCGAACCCATGACGCCCAGGTCACAATGGAGCGACCTTACCAATGCGCCAAGGCCCACCCTCATAAACACTGAAAATAAAATAGCTTTTTTTCTTTAAGAATTCGCATCTTGGATTCATTATCCTGAATAATAATGTCTGCAACTTGTTTGGAAGAACATTTCTTTTCAGTTGGGATTTCCTAAAAAATTAATTTCTAGGACTCAAAATTTTTTCTTTTCTTTTCTTTTTTCTAACTAGGACTAAAGCAATTTAGAATAATTAATTCATCATATATATATATATAGAATAATTAGATTTTAAACTGGTTTACCTTTTATAAATGAATTTAGCAGCCACACTATGTACTGACATTTATTAGTGGTTTATCATGAAATAGTAGTGGTTAATGTACTAAACAATATGCATTTCTAGTGCATGTTTGACTTAAACGATATCGTTGTGATGGGCGCAAGTCCTTGAGTCCATAATATGAGATTACTATATTACCTAATAGACTAGTGGGAAATTATGTTATTCACTAAATGTTTATGGTAAAACATATGTGTATACCAAGTGTAGGTCCGGTCAATACACTTCTTTTTCCATATCTGATGTTTTTCTTTCTTTTCTGTCTTTCCTTCTCTTTCTTCATCATTCTATACCCTACGGCATCAATTTCTACTTGCTATTAAAGTGGAAAAACAATCAGGAAGTTTCTCGGAGGTTGCCGAAGGTCAAAGGAACAAAAAACTGACACTAGAAAGTGCTAATGTTGTTTGACCATACTGACAGCTATTTTTCTTCTTAATGTATATGATTGTGCGGTGCCTCGACTATTACCTAGCTAAGGCCAGCCTTGTGCTACTCAAGCCCTTCTTTGACCCATCGATGTTCTCTTGAAAATGCATTGATATTTATAGATTCATCTTGAGCCTTGATAACTCGATCCCTACTTGACCAGCCCACTAGTTCCTTCATTCTATCCTCATGACACTCATCCCACTTGTAGGGTCCATGGCATAGAGGCTTGCTAACCAACAACAAACTAAGCCATCACAAGTACCCGACCACGTCAGTTAAGAGGACATGAGAGCAAGGTGGGGCCCACATATGAAGACACACAAGAAGGCACATGAAAGAACACATGGAAACACATGATGGAGTCTTTTAGAGTTATTTTACTGTTTTACTTAATAGTTTATGAGTTATTAGAGTATAGGACATGGGAATCATTTTAATTCATGTCTTTGGGTATTTGTGTAATAAAACATTATTGCCAATGGTATTTTAGTAATTTTAGAGAATCAACAAGTCAAAGTAGGGCCCTTGAAGAGTGTTGGACGAAATCCTCCTGAAGGGCCTGATTTTGACACTTTGTTTTTAGAAAGTGAAGTTTTTAGTAGTTTTGACTTTACGAAAGTCTTAGCTATCAAGTAAGCTAGTAGTTTAGGAGTTTCTAAGCTGGTTTTTTTACTATTTTCATGAGTTTGTGGGCTTATATATGGGATGCACGTTTTTGTACTTGGTATGATGGAATTAATAAAAATTTTGGTTGGTTTCTTGCTCTCCATGGGTGAAACTCCTCTTCTTCAACCTTGAAGAGTCTTCAAGTTTTTGATTCCTTGGTGCTTAAAGCATGGTTTGGTTGGTGATTTCCAACTTGTGAGTTGGTGATTCTCATAGGTACACCTATCTTCTTCTCCCATTCTCTTCTTCTTTTTTCCTTTTATTCTTGTTTTATTTTAATGGTTTTTTGCACCATTTAAACCTTGTTCACACTAGAAAATTAAACCTTTATCATCATCTTCTTCATCCATCTCCACCATCCAAACTCTATGTCCTTCCATAAAGCTGCCAGCCACCTCTTCTCCTTCTCCCCTTGCTTACCTTTTGATTTCCTCTCATGAGACTCATCTTTATACCCCAATTTTCATCAGTTAATTCTCTAACCCATACTACAACCAGTAAGCCATACTTAAACTATACCATCTTCTCTTTATCTCTATCACAATCTTCTTTCTCTGTTACCCAGAAAATTCTAGCAATGCTTCTTTTGCTATCTCTTTGATTTTCCACAAGGTATTTATGTTTCATATCATGCGGCTGGGGTAGAATAGGATTTCTTGTTTATTTATTTATTTATTCTGTATTCAAAACCTAAAACCCAACTGATTGGGTAGCTGCGGCCTGACATTAATGAGGGGTTTTGTTGTGTTCCTTGACTAAACCGTAGTTCCAGGTTTCTTATCATATACAACCAGGTTTTTTATCCATCCCATTAAACATTCTTTGAATTCTAAGGGCTTATTTTTTTGAGGCTAAGGATCTTGCAGCATTCTATGTGTTTGAAAGAATGTTTGATGGCATGCTTAATGGGTTAATGTTTCTTTATCGTGCTACATTGAAATTTTGATCTTCTTTGGGGGGTTGTACTACATCAGTCGGCCTCTGTAAGTGCATGTACTGTCCATTAAAGCACCTCTTGATTAGTCATTGAGCTTTGCCAGCTCTGTCATGTAGCACTGAAGGCCAGTATGCCTACAATGCATTAGATATAGAACAAGCTGGCGAGATTAATTTGAACTAAGGAATATAGGAATCACAAGGGGCTCAGGTGGGGTTTTCTGGTTTGAGCAAGGGGAAATGCAGCAATGTTGTGACTGGTAACTTTTAGGCATAAAACAGTGAATAAACAATAAGAAGTTAAGAGGTTTAGTTGGGTTTGGACGGGTAAAACAGGTACTGAACTTGTTCAGAAAAGAGGTCTAACAGTGAGTGAAGATAGGTTTCAAATAGGTTATGTTTGGGACAGAACAGCAAGTTCTATAGAGGGTTTATGGGTTGAAACAGAGAGTATCAGATTTAGACATAAACACAGGTGGTTGGATAAGTGGATAAAGCTGGACAGCAAAGGAAGAGTGACTTGGATAAGTGGATAAAGCTGGACAGCAAGGGAAGAGTGACATTGACATGGTTCAGAACTTTATGCAAACGGTATATGTGCTGTTGTTTATGGGATCAGCTACACCAGTTTATATGGTCTGTTGTGAGGCTCACTTGGATCAGATTATATTGTAGAACTAGGCTGGGTTATTGGGTTTAATAGGGTTTGCAATGGGCTCTGGTTTTGGATTCAAATAATGGGTAAACAGTGGTATTTGGAGATTGATTTCAGAAGTTGAATGGTTCAGTCCATTATTCAAACACTAGCTGGGCAATATGACTGAAATTGGGTTGTAACATAAGTTTTGGCAGCAACAAATAAAAGAAGAAGAAGAAGATTAAAGAAGAAAGAAGAAGAGTATAGGAGAAAAGGATAAGTGTACCTATGAGAAATCATCAACTCACAACTTGGAAATCACCTAACAAGCCAAGCCTTAAGCACCAAGGACTTGAAGAAGAGAAAGAGTTCCACTCATGGAGAGCAACAAACCAACCAAAATTTTATTAATTCTGTATTGCCAAGTACAAAAGCGTGCAACCTATATATAGGCTCACAAACTCAAGAAAATAGCAAGAAACAAACTTAGAAACTCATAAATTACTAACTTACTTGCTACCTAAGACTTTCCTAAACTCAAAACCACTAAAGCATTTACTTTCTAAAAACAAAATGTGCCAAAATCAGGCCCTTATAGAGGATTTTGTCCAACACTCTTAGAGGGCCCCACTTTGACTTGTTGGTGCTCTAAAATTACTGAAATATCATTAGCAATAATGTTTTATTACACAAATACCCACAAAAATTAAAATGACCCCCATGTCCTAGACTCTAATAACTCATAAATTATACTTAAAACAATAAAATAACTCTAAAAAACTCCATCATGTATCTCCATATGCTTTCTTGTTTGTCTTCATGTATGGACCCCACCAAGGCCATGTGTGGGCCCCACCTTGCTCCCATGTCCTCATTAGCATTCTTCGAGCTGTTGCTCAACCCACTGAGCCTACCATCAACTATAGCATGCAATGCAAATACTATAACATCCCACAAACAAAGCTTGGTTGATTGCCTAAAAATTCCTCCTAGAGTAGGCAAAGTGATACAGTGGATGGAGATGACATATCCCCTTTGGAAGCCTAAGCTAAGATCCAAAGAGTTGTCAAGAAGAAGCCTTGCTGCTCCATATAATTTTCAGCTTTATTTTATGTTTTTAGGGTGTCTTTAGTTTAATTTTGCATGAGGAATTTATATAATAAGGTTTATGCCAATGGGGAAGTGAGTTATTTGTTATTTTAGGAGTTTTTGGTGTTTTTTTTTTAAAGTTTTTTTTGATGCATTAAGAGGGCTGACCATACATCCATTAAAGTAGGGGTATTTTAATCATGTAGGGTTCTTTTATTATTTGAGGCTTTAAATAGGCCAATTAGCCAGACCTATGTACCGATTGAAATGGGGAATGAAATAGTTTTTTTGAAGGTCATGGCTGGAGCATGGTTTCTCTCTCCCATAACCTCTCACGTGAAAGGTGAATTATTTCTTTCTCTCCCACGATCCCATCTTTTCTCTTCTTCTCTTTCTTTTCTCCTCTATTCGATCTCATCCTTCTCCTCTTTTTTCTTTCTTCCTTCTCTAATTTCTATTATTTCTTCTTGATTCTTGGATTTAGTTGTTGTTTCTCTAATGATTTACACAGTTTTGGAATTTTGGAAATCAAGAATCATCAAGATCCAAAGATTCCTTGAATTTTTGATACCCTAAATTGAACCCAATCTAAACCCCGTCTTCTTCCCCAAGTTTCTGCATTTCCAACCCTAGTTTCTTTAATTCCATCGAAGAAATTAGCCCTCAAATAGCCACTGTTGCCTATTAGACAGCCCCACGACCTTCCTTTATTCTAACCTATTTTAACCCTTGTCTTTAACCATAGCCTACCTAATACCTTTCTTCCCATTCCTAAGCCAAATTGAAAGCCTAACCTCATTATTAATTTGGACGAATAAGATTTTATTTCCCTTTTAATTGGTGTAGGGTCCTTTTTATAAAGGGTAGCCGTACACCACCAAGCTCATGCCGAGCTCCCAAGAGAGGGACACCTAGGCACAAGGGCTCTAGGATAGCCTAATTGGTTTATGCCATGCCATCATTGTTTTATCTCACATGCTAGTTGATGCGGCAGCCCTTCTTTGGCTTGAGAAAACATATTTAATGTGGAAGCCAAGTTGATAAATGAATGAATTAGAATCATGACTTTTTTGAAGGTCTACAATCATTGGTGAAGGTAAACTTTAGAATGGGCATCTCGTGGGGAATTGGAGATATTGTTTGTGATGCAACAGCGAGAGATCTCACTGGACTTCAACCATTAGTCCTAAGGCGGCAGGTGAACTTAGTTTAGGTCTTTCAAAGAATACAAACCCTTTTGAGTTGGTGGCTTTGGAGGTTCAGGAGGAACTGGTTATGTTGGATGGTTACCATCTGTGAACATTAGATGAATATGCTGGATGGTTAACATTCCATGGTTTAATCTTTTCCACAAAGGAAAATTTCTTGACAATCTCTTGCATAGCCCAATAAAAATAGTTTGATGTCATTCTTTCTGGAAATTACCGGCAAACAATTATCTAGGTTAAGCAGCCAGCCTGGAGGATTTGCCATTGCATGAAGACCCAGCTTGATGGGTCCTACCTGCAGAATCTCCTAGGCCATCCCATCTCTTAACTTTTTCTAAGTGCATGAGCTTGTGCCTCTCCGAAGTTTCTGTTTCTTATTTAGACATTTTGCTTCCTATTTGTTGAGAATACTGTTTAACGTAGTGCAAACTGCAAAGATCCGGATTATATGTTGGCACACAATATTCTCTCCCACATTTTCTTTCCTATTCTCGTTCTCTTTTTCTCTTCTTCATCTTCTTCTACAATCTGGGGTTTACTTTCTCCCACTAGGAGTGAGGACTCCCATATCTCTTCCCCATTCTTATAATATAACAAGTCTGTAGACTAAATAGGTTGTTTGGTACTTTGGTATCAGTTTGTTGGCATCATGTTCAAAAATCATATTGGTAAAACTGTTTTAAGTCTTTCAGGCCTATCTGGGTAGGGAGAGATCGAAATGAGGCCAAGAATGTGGCCCTGTTATGAGGTTTTAAGTTATTTCTGTCATCTTTTGGTTAGCCTGGTGTTTGAAGGGAATTTGTTCAAGAGTGATCATGGGTGGTTTCCCGCCTTCCTTCCAGGATTTTCAAAATAATGAGTTCTAGCCCTGACTTTGAACATTGTGCGTACTCTTAACACTTGGCATGGCATTTCTTGTAACATGCTGATATTGTTCCAAGCTGATGTCAATCTAACGTGTTAGCACTTGACATTCGTAGAAAATGTGTTATGAGAAAGGACCAACACTTGATTTTTGTTTTAAATTAATATATATATATATATATATATATATATATATATATATATATATATATAATATGGTCATGTCTCAGTACCTGATTTCTAGAGGTTGATGTTCTGGATGGCTAGACACTAGGCAGCGGGACCATGTGCCAAGATAACATTGCTCCTGGACCTCTTCTCTTTTGAGTGGGCGTTGGAGACCTGCTAACACAGTTGAGAAAGTTGCAGATCTTCTTATAAGTAACAAGGGTGAAACCGACTTGCAAATATATATATATATATATATATATATATATATATATATATATTCATACGTAAACTAGCACTGTATGTAGGATGATTTACATTGATGTCCTTCTAGTATAGAGTTCTTAGTTACCCTTTGAAGAAACTTTGTTGAAGGTCTAAAGTTGTTTACTAAGGTGATTCCTTAGTGGTAAAAGGGAATTTACCGTATGTCATCTCCTGGACATCTTTGTGCTGGTTGGACCTTGGTAGCTTGCTAGTGTCCTGGGTTTTTTCTTCTGTTTTGGTTTGGGACTATAGACATCATCTTTAGACATGTTATGTTGTGCATATGAATTAGTCAAGGTGTGAATAAGCATATTAATCACATGGAGTTCTTTTACCTAATTATGATTAACCCATAATTCCATTAGGAATCATATCAAATCTGCTAAACTGAAACCTTCCATAAATTTGAATGAAGTAAACTCTGAGACCTTTGAATTACGATTCTATTGGGTTCTATATATATATATATATATATATATATATATAACTTGAAGATTTTATTAATAGAAGAAAGGATAAAGTACAGGTGGAAGATTAGAAAGGGAAAGAAGAAGAGGGAAAAAGATAGAAAGAAAGAAAAGAAGAGGAGATGAGAAGAAAAAGAAAGGAGAAGAAAGGAGAGAAGAAATAAATGGGACAGCCCCCAAAAATCCACTTCATAGTGGATTTGCCAACATGGCACCCTGTGTACATGAACTTTCTATGGAGACCCCTCTTAGCTAGACCATCTGCAATTGAGTTGGCCTCTCTTGGAATCCAAAAGGATGAGATGTTTGACGATATAGCAAGAGAAAGTGCTTTCTTTATGAGATGAACGAGCCTCTAAGGACCTTTGTTACCCCCCTTCAACCACCCAATCACAATGGCTGTATCTCCCTCTACTTTTTTTTTTTAAAAGATAAGATAATGCATTAAACAGAAAAGGGACACCAATACAGCATGAGGAATTCTCAAACAAACAAGCTCAGATAGAGCAAACACAAGGAAGAGGCCCACTAGGGCTGAAAATTGGAAGTGTCCCTCTACAATCAACTGTTGATGACCCATAAGATGAAACAAGCACAATCCAAAGAGTAACGCCTTAATTTCCGTAGTAATTGCATCCCCCGACCTCAATGGTGCAGAGCACACCTGATTGCATGAACCAAGTTCATCTCTGAAGATACGACCAATGCCAGATGAGCCCTGGTTACCCAAAGAACATCCATCAAAGTTTAGCTTTATAGCCGGACCCAAAGGGTCCATGAGTGTCTAATCTAAGGGACGTGAGGGGCAGAAGAAGCAATGAGTGGATTTTGTATATTTATTATATGTTTTCATTCTCTATTAGTGAAATTTGCTTTCCTTTAGTGGATGACTGATCTTCAATGTTGTTTTGACAGATGGCTGAATACAGGATATCAATATATGGTAGAAAACAAAGTGAGTGGGATCAACTGGCTAGTTGGATAGTGAATAATGACTTGTACAGTGAGAATGTTGTTTGGTTAATCCAGGTATTTTCTGAATCTTCTCTTAAATTTCATTGTGCGGGCTTACTATGAATAAAGTAGAATATATTAATTCGTACAAAACTAGGACACTTCATTCTTTAAATATTTGGCTGTGTAGGACACTGATACTGGCACTTCTGTTTTTAATCAGCCTGTGTAGTTTCAGAGCAGGGGTGTCTAGAGTCTAGACACCCTATATAAGTCTTAAGACACCAGCAACCGATTAGTGTCCTTGTTACCTGTAAATAATTTACTTTATACCTAATTTTATTCTTTTTACATTTACAAAATACTTGGTCTCATATATGGTGCAGAACTTTTTGTCATATTTGAGTAATACAGCTTCAGTCCTGCTATACGGTTATGCATGCCATCACAGTGCTAAACATGTTGACTGGTGCATTATATCGTATTTAATATATGTATGCTTAGGGTGTCAAGCAATTTCTCCATTCTTCTGTTGGTGTTTGTTCAATATTGTTTTCTAGTAAACCTTGTACATTCAGAGGGATGAGGATTCACTACTGGTGGTGGGTGCATTTTCTATTTCTGATGAGCCACTGATATTTTCATTTAAAAAAAAAAGTGTGGTCATTCTATTGTTGTTTTGCATGAAACTTCCTAGTCAGAGAAGCATGAATAATTCCTGCGTTATTTCAACTGATGTTTCATTATAGAAATATTTTAGTACACAAAATTCTTTATTGTTAGAAGCAGGCTTATTTTTCAATGGTTTGTTTTATTTTGGAATTCCTTTATCCTTTTACAGATTCCGCGACTGTACAATGTGTACAAGGAGATGGGAATTGTTACATCTTTCCAGAATATTCTTGACAATATATTTCTTCCTCTTTTTGAAGTTACCGTTGATCCAGGTTCACACCCTCAGTTGCATGCTTTCTTGAAACAGGTTTGCCCCATTCTGACTCTATCATGTAATCTGGTTTGGCATTTATTGTAGTCTTGTTAAATTTTAGTAAAACCTTGGATGTTGTTGAGAATGTTGAAGCTCTATTACAACTATAAAAGATTCTGAAATTCAACTGTCCCACTGTTGACAGTTGATTTGATGCTGTGTTATATGTTATTTAGTTTCATCCGGTATGCAACTATTTAGATTAATGCTTTTGCTTCTTTGTACCACTGCATATGGGTTGCTTTTGTGAGATTTCAGGTTACAAATCTGTTAGATTTGCTTTTAAATAGAATCCTTCTTCTAAGTTTTACATATCTTTTTTTTAATAACTTTCTTTTATTTAGTTCCAAATTTAATTTATTGAAGGATTCATTTCATCTACCTTAGTTTATACCTTCTTACAAATGCTAGCTTTTATGATACATTTTGTTCCACTTAGAAGGGGAAGAGAGGTGGAAGGTGCTTTACTTTTATCTTTAATCTTCAATAACTCAATGTGTCCCCAAAATATATAAGCACACAAAAAGCAAAAAACAAAAAGCAACAACAAAAAACCTCTCAAGGTCTTACCCAAGGACCTTGAGTCATCCATTGTAGGTCCATGATTTATTTATTTATTTTTAATGATAAAAATGCTTTATTATAAGCAATAGTTGACTTCTATCATTGTTTTGACTTTTCAGGTTGTCGGGTTGGATTTGGTGGATGATGAAAGTAAGCCTGAAAGACGGCCAACAAAACATATGCCCTCACCAGCTCAGTGGACCAATATTTTTAATCCTGCATTCTCATACTATGCATATTATTGTTATGCTAACCTTTACACGCTAAATAAGGTGTTTGTTATACCTCCATGAACAAATTTTCCCGGTTTTTTATTGCTTAGAGAAATAATTACTCTGCTTGTTGCAACATAGTAGTGGTAGTAGTTGTAGTAGCAGCAGCATTTTCTTTTTCAGATTTTGAAAAATAATTAAGGGGAAAACAAAATAGATGTTTCTGCCTCATATGCCATACAAATGACACACATGCATGTGGTGTGGATACACGGGTGGACTAATTGACTTCCTCCCCACTTGGTGCAACACACATTTATGCCTGGTTTTACATCACCACCTCTGATAGAGGACAGCTTCTTCCTATATGAAGTAGTCCTGATTGATGTAAATTTTCATATATTTCTCTTTTGAGATGCTTATTCCCTGCTTTAAAGTGCGTAGGAATCCTGAACTCTTCAATGTTTTCTGTCAGCTTCGTGAAGCGAAGGGCATGAAAACTATCAAATTCCGTCCACATTCAGGAGAGGTATTAATTGAGCTTCTTGTCATCTTGTCATTATGAATTATTGCACAACTATCAAGTATCAAATTATATCGGAGGGTTTCCAATGTGGCCAATTATTTTCAGGCTGGTGATATTGACCATCTTGCTGCAACTTTTCTTACGGCTCATAACATTGCTCATGGAATCAATTTGAGAAAATCTCCTGTGCTACAATACCTGTATTACCTTGCACAGGTAAAAGGAAAAAATAAAGAGGAAAAGAAAATTCATTTTTAACTGACATTTTTGAACCAGTTTTTCTGACATAATCCCTAACTGCCTGTAATTGCATTGTGGTTATCAGATTGGGCTGGCTATGTCTCCTCTAAGCAACAACTCCTTATTTCTAGATTATCATCGGAACCCTTTCCCACTGTTCTTTCAAAGGGGCCTCAATGTTTCTCTTTCTACAGATGATCCTTTACAAATCCACTTAACAAAAGAACCCTTGGTGGAGGAGTACAGTATTGCAGCTTCTGTGAGTGCTGTGTGTGTGTCTTTTTACCTCCTTGCATAGTACATGTCATTATTTCGGAAGGGAGAGACTAACGATTCACTTACAGGTGTGGAAGCTAAGTGCATGTGATCTATGTGAGATTGCCCGTAATTCAGTATACCAATCAGGTTTTTCACATGCTCTGAAGGTACATACCGTTGGCCTTGTGTTACAAAAGAAACTGGTTATGTATGTTTCATGGAAAGGACAGTGATCTGATGTTAGAGCTCACAGTACAAGACACTAAAGGACAGGGAACTTGGCTGGCAAACAGACATAACTTGCTCTACAAATCCCATGTTGGTTTCTGCTTCCACATGGTGCAGGACACTGCAACAATCACTTCCCTTCCATAACTGCTGATGTGTGTTTCATGGAAGGGCAGTGGCCTGATGCTGGAGCTGGCCACCTCATAGCACAGGACAGTACAGACAGGATACTTGGCTGGCAAACAGGGATAACTTGCTCTGCAAATCCATATTAGTTTCTGTTCCACATGGTGCAGTGTCCTGTACCAATTAATCCCCTCCATGGATCTGTTGGTACCCTTCTTTGGCCAAAATACTCATTTTTTGGTAAGATGAGCGGATGCCAGAAGGCCCTGAACCACATGGACTTTTTGAACATTTTATGATTTTCTCTTTTCAAAGACAAGGAAATTTTATTGAGAAAAGAACAAACAAGAGGCAAGCCTGGAGCATGAGATGCCCCAGCAAAAACATCTGCTAACTACACTCTTAGGAACAGAATAACATGAGTCCCAATAAAAGATCCACACCCTGATAGGGACAGGATTCCTTGGATGGGCAATAGACAGCCACCCAAAATATCATGGAGAGGACAGAATCCACCAGTCTAATCTTTCCCACAAAGGAAAATTTCTTGACAATCTCTTACATGGCCCTAATAAAATAGTTTGATATCATTCTTCCTGGAAATTACCAGAAAACAATTATCTAGGTTAAGCAGCCAGCCAGGAAGATTTTCCATTGCATGAAGACCCACCTTGATGGGTCCTACCTACAGAATCTCCTAGGCATCCCATCTCTGAACTTTTTTCTGAGTACTCCAGAAATGAATGTGATGGATAATTAGGGCTAATACAATCTAGTCAATTACTGGCATAAATCTCCTGGGTGGAGTGGCCAAAGTAATTCTGAACCCCATATAAGCATATCCATGTGGCATAAGGAGCAGTGTACATAGATTTTTGCACATAGGAATTTATCTTGCCTTATTTTTTATATTTTGCTCAGTATCCAGTCCTGTTCAGTGAGTATGTGGAACTATAGATTTTATTTGACTTCACGAGGTCCATGCACTTAAATGTAGTTGTTGATTGGGTTGTTTAACATGCACACACTGCCTTATCCCAAGTGTGCTAGTGTGCTCAACTATGAGCAACATAAGATTGCTTTGTAACAGCTTATGAAGAGCTTACTGGACTACCTCAATTAGTTAATACTTTCTCATCCTTTAGAAAGCTGTATCAAGATTATTTCAAGAAAATTATTTATAAGTAATGTTGCCTTTTCAAGTTCTTTACCAATTAACTCTGATTTTGAGCCGTTAAATTCTTTCATCAGTCACATTGGATTGGGAAATCATATTACAAGAGAGGTCCAGCTGGAAATGATATTCACAGAACAAATGTGCCTCATATCCGGGTGGAATTCCGTGACACGGTAAGCTCAATGTTGGCATTTCCTGCCCATGGTTTTAATCTTCTTGGATCTTTATTATGAAGAATATTTCATTTAAGAAGATAAAAAAGGAAGAGTAAGCAACTTTGTGTGGTCATGCAATTGCAGATTTGGAGAGAGGAGATGCAACAGGTTTATCTGGGAAAATCTAATATTCCTAAAGAAGTGGATAAGTGAAGTTCAGGACTTGTTTATTCTTGATCATTCATCTGTCTGCCTGGTAAGCTTTTTATTGGGCATCCAAAGATAGGTTCCTCTCCTTTGCTTTTAAATTGCTAGGCACATAAGGATTTGGACACCATTCTATGGTCTCACTGAGGTTTCCTAGGAAAAAAAATTGAACTATTAGGATGATTATTACCTTACGGTTGATACTTTTTTATCCCTGAACCATACATCAAAATTTCTGGCTGTAAAATTATCATAGATTGAATGGTTAAGATCATCTGGTTGAGTTAATCTGCAGTGTAGGTTGGTTGGTCTGATACACTCATGTATATAGTGCAGCACGAAATAGAATGAAAATAATGACAAATTACAAATGTAGACAGGAGGTTGCCTATATTCTCATTCCTTGTCTTTGTTTTTCCATCAGGTGCAGGAGGAAAAGACCTAAATTCCTCTGGTTCATCCAACTGTGAGGAAGAATTTTCATGTGAATGTGCAAGCTGAGAATTGGCTGGCACAGTCTAGGAGATGCAATAAGGAATAAGAAAGTTGGCGGGCCGTGTATGTGATAAATTACTAGATAAGAGCTCCCCAGTAACATGGGATCAATAAGTCAAGATGCAGACTTATTATCAATCAATAAATAAATAAATAAAGTCTATATGCAGAATTAGTAACAACAGAGCCAACCAAGCCTCTGATATGGTTCAATCCTTTCCAAACAGAAGGGCAGCTTCAAATGTAAATAAACTTATTTTGGTTACTAGTTGAGGCTTTGAGAAATTAATTTACAGAGTTTTTGTTAAGACATTTGCACCTGAGCCCATTTGTGGTGGTTGTGCTGTTAATTCTACATTCTGAGTCTCCTATACTAGTATCTGCAATATGTTTTATGTTGCTTATTCATCATTAAGGCTGTTTGTTGTTGTTGTTGTTGTATTCATTATTAAGGCAGAAGAAGATGGTTTTCCTGTATCTTTGAAGTTTTTCTCTTACATCTAGCAAGGATTATGTCATATTATGATTGTAATTTAAACAGAAGGGCTTTAGTTATTACCATGTCTCAATTTATCAGCCAGTTATGTTAGCATGTCATTATCAAAACACGATAATGACAGCATAAACAGGATTTAGTTTATTTTCTTATTCCTTTGGTTGTGATCATTTGCCCGATATCTTTAGTCTTTTATTGCACTATATCCTCACAACCCTTTCAAGACAGTAGCCACTGCGGACCTTGTCTTTAACATGATGTCATTTTCCAATTGAACGTAACTGCTTTTGATCTTAAATTCTGCAGCAACAACGAAGCACTACGAAAAGCAATGCACCTTCCACTTAAAAGAAATGAACCATATCCAAATGATTTGTAAGCAGATCTTGGGTCGTTTCTTGAACTGCTTTATCCATTGTGGTGGCTTGGATGTGGATGATGATTTTCGTCATGCTTCTAATGAGAGTGGAGAGAACAGAACCTTTTTAAATCCTTGAGCATGCTTTTAGCATGACATCTAGTGACACCCATAATCCAAGAATTTGAGTCTTGGGTTGTTTTTTCAAATAATTGCAAGGGGATGGAACCAAACCATATCTCCCTACCCTCTATATCTCAATGGGGGCATATTTACTGCGTGAACATATTTATATGCAACTACATATATGCTAATCTATGTAATGGAGTTTAATTATATGAAGGTTGAGGGGGGTTGACTCACCGATTAATCTCCGACCCAGAAGCCCCGTCTGGGTTGGCATACTGGTCAGTTCTGATAATTACTGTAACTTCCATTGCATGAGGATTTAGAGTCGGCAAAAACTCAAACCTCCTCTCTCTCTCTCTCTCTCTCTCTCTCTCTCAATTTTAGAGAAAAGATAATTAGAAGCCGCAATGGGGCAAGATGGGTTTTGGTGCGAGCAAGTCTTTTGTGGTCTATCATCTACCTTACCAACCTGACCCAATTTAAGATCAAAATCACTGCACCAGAAAATAACTAAAGCATAATGTTTTGATTTAGAAGCACCTGTGATGTTCATATAGATCCAAACTGGAATTTTATTATAATAATACTCCAAAAGCACTGCTTTCCATGACAAAATGGAGCTGTAAATCATATATTAAATTATTCACTTTTGCTACAAAATTTTTGTTAACTGAAAATGTGCCCCGAATTACATGAAAGAACCATCCTCCTCACTCGTCAAACAAAATAAATATAAAAAGAAATCCTTATTTCACAACAGTCTGAAAACCGCTAAACTGAAATCATCCTGCGGATATGGATGTGAGAAAATACAAGGTACAAAAAATGAATTAGGGCAAAAATTGTTGTTGTACTTCTACTTTTTATTACCTTCTCTTTTATCACGCCTTCAGCACCAACAAAATTCAAGGTACAAAAAATGAGCAAGGGGGGAAAAATGATGTAATATTTCTACTTTTTATATTGCTTTATCTCCTTTATCACCCCTTCAGCAAGTGCATCCACATCGTTGTTCTTACCAAAAAATTTTATGAATTCCATGTTGGGGTCCATCAGGTACCTGAAAGTGATTTGCATAGATATTGTCAGATTGGGATTTGTCAAGGGTTCCAATCGGTGACAGACAACGCTTTTTCTAAGTTAAACCCATTGTGCAAGGATACAGAAAGATGTGCATATGCTACTGATTCAATGAATCCAAGATGTGTTACTGTGTTTTTTTTTTTTTTTAAACCAAGAATGCCAGGTCATGTAGAAATGCAAGAATATCACTGCAAGATGATGGTGAAGTTGGAAATCATGCTAGAGGCTCTATAACATGCAACATTTTTGTTGAAAGTTCTTTAGGATGATATAACACCACCAACAAAAGCACTAAGGTCGTGTTTGCGTTCAACAATCTGTAGATTTTGTGTTCAAAAGGTCATTATCCAGTGCCAGTCCCGTAATTACAGGGTGCCGGGAGTGGTGGACAAGAAACAAACCTAACCTTCGGCTTTTTGCACAAAGTGGCTGCTCACCAGACTCGAACCTGCGTTTTCAAGCTAACAGCCCAAGCCACTACCATTGCACCAAAACAATGAGCCCTAATCTGTAGATTTTGTGTTCATCCAAAAAATTTGGAACACCATCCTGTTTTCTTTTAGTGAACCTGACCACAAAATAAGCCCCAAAGTGGCAGCATTTTGTGCTTGTGAATCCCTCATTCCTTTACTCCTCGCAAGTGCAGAAATTTTACCCCTGCACCCAAACACACCCAAACTCCGCCAATGTTTGTATCTTCAGACATTGCCGGTCCCAAGCCCGGATAAAGGAGGAGGGTGGCGTCAGGT
>JAOXJP010000003.1:9961969-9984729 GCA_025762735.1 Platanus orientalis | reverse complement strand
AGAAGACTAATTTTGTAAAAAGAAAGCATTAGGAGATTATCAAAACCAATATATTTGGATTTATCCAATGATTCTGAAGTAGTTGCATTTGTTGCATCTGTTGTTGTTATTGTTGAGGATTAGAATAAAAATTACCAAACCCATCACTAGAATCCATCGATTCCCTTGAGCTAACCTTACCTGAATCGAGTTGGAAGTTTTCATTTTGAAATTGTTTCCCCAAACGACATCTCCCTTGTAACAAAGTCAAGGCGACAAGAGCACATGGGTCATCTTTCAAAGAGAAGTGGCTTCGCAATACTGATAGCCTTTCACAACAAAGAGGCATTGCGAAGGCAACAAATGTGTTTTATAATTTTTGTGAAAAGACCAAAATAACCTCATTTACAACATGTGATTTAATACTACTTAGTGCCTTTTTGAGTTGGACCATGCAATCTGAAATTGGGCTGCAATTTCGGAATGCATTTTTAATGCAAGTTGAAATTGCACCAAAATGCAAACCCAACTCATAGATGCATTCAAAATTGCATACCAAATAGCTCTAGTTAAATCCCATATCATGATTCACTTCCGGATTGCAATCTGAGATTGCTTGCCAAAGACAACGTAAGACTTCCAATTTTAAAATTTAGAGTGAACCTTTTCATCTAAGAATTTAAACAAGGCAATCTTAGCTCAACCTATTGATGAGGGCAACCCTAAATATTTTCAAGGATCACTTCTAGATTGGAATCCTAGATAGTTTATGATGTCTCTTTGAACATGATCTAAAGTCTTCTTACAAAAAAAGATTTATGGTTTTTGAAGATTCACACATTATCCTCTTATTTATTTATTTATTTTTATTTTTTGGGTAAGTAGATTCACACATTGTCCTAAAACAATGAAGAATTTGTTAGGCATATTGTCAAGAGCTTTAGCTTTTGTCAACACAACAAAACTAAAAATTAGATAATCATCGACGAAAAAACAAATGATAAATTGAAGGACTAAGACAACAAATTCTAATTCATAAGAATAAATTTTCATCATCTCCTTCGAGAAAGAGCCCCGTCAATCCTTCTACACACACCAAGAACAAATATAGAGACAATGGACCTCCTTGAAGGCATAATGGTTTCTAAGGGGAACCATTTAACATGATGTTAAAGGAGACTGATGAGATACATTCTTTAAACCAGTGAAGCCATTGCGGACTAAATCCCATTGTTCTTGTAGTGGTGAAAAATAACTCCATTCGACTCTATCATTAACCCGACTCATGTCTATCTTGAAAGTCATTTTCTAATGCTTTGATTGATTCCTCAAATGATGAAAGAATTCATGGGCCATCAATATATTATTTGAAATCAGAGGACCCTTGGTAAATACATTTTTGATAAGGTGAGATAATTTCACACCCTTTAAGCCTACTTTCCATTGATTTAGCAATGATTTTGTAGATGACATTACAAAGGCTAATAGAACGATAATGATCTATAAATTCAGAATTTTGGTTTTTTGGAATGAAAACTATGATAGTTGAATTAACCTCCTTTAGGGATATGTCATTTTGGAAGAAATTATGAACAAAAGAGAGGACATCTTTACCAACAACATCCTGGTATTTTTGAAAAAATCAACTTGAATTCCATCTGGCCCTGGAGCTTTTATAGGATTTATATCAAAAGGGGCTTCTTTGATCTCATCATCAAGAAAGGCCTATCCAAGAATTGAATAGAATTAGGAGATTGTCTTCTAAGAAATTCTTCCATCACTTCCTAAATGCACCATTCATTAAGATATGAAGTTTGAAACAATTGGGAAAAGAAGTTGAGAAAAACATCATGAACTCCTTTTTCCTCTCCAACTCACCCCCTTCAAAATTACGAATAAGGAGGATACAATTCCTAGCTCTTCTTTGCATAGTGGACATAAAGAAGAATCTTGTGTTCTTATCTCCCCACTAAAGCCAATTGATTCGGGACTTTTGAGCCAACCAAATTTATCCTCTTTAGAGAATATCATCCATCAACTTATGTAGATGAGGAAGTTGATCTCTTCTAGGATCATTTTGAGACAAGTTAAGGATGGCAAAAACTTATTGTCTTATATTTTTTAATCAATCAACAACTCATCCGAAAATCAATTTACTCCATTTATACAAAATTGGAACCAGACACTTGAGTTTTTGAAAAATGTTCTTACTTTCTACCGATGTATTTGACAACCAATTAGATTCTATGGGTTGTTGAAACTCTAGGTGTGTGGTCCACATCCATTTAAAACGGAAAGGCCTATTACCTATTATAAGAGTGGGAGCAAGATGCAAATAGATAAGAAGGTGATCGGATCCATAAGCTATATGATATTTTCAATGTAAGCATAGGGGAAAAGATAACACCAACTAGGATTTGTTGTCCCTCAATTAGGGCTATCAGTTGGGCCAGGTTGGGCTAGGCTAAGGTTAACCCTAGCCCAGCTTGAAGTATATTATCTGAGTCTAATCTCGACCCGAACTTGATTTTATACCAACATCATTAACCTAAACACGGCCCAATTTAAAATAGCGAGCTTTGGGTCATGTTCGGGCAGGCTCGAATTCAACAACATATTTTTTTGGGGACTGTCATCACTTTCTACCTCACATACAATAGGATTTATTTTAAAATAAGTACCACGGAAGAACCCTCATTTTCCCCTGGAGGTTTGCGTTGATTATGCGAAGGTGGGTACCGGTGAGTAATTCAAGGAGATGAGGTGGTTGATTGTATTTCTGTAAAGAGGACATGCTTTCGGCTTGCCTCTTGACGAAATTGCAGACTAATTCTTCCTCTCTTTTTTTCCTAGGACTAGCAAACTCATCAACGTTTGGATAACTAGAAAAGAGAGTATTTCCTTTTTCTCGGGCAAAATGAATTGTAAGATTGAAGATTAATACCATAGTAATAATATCTAACAAAACTAGAGCTTGAAAGCTTAATCAGGAAGTATATCAACATCAACAATAGCTCTCGAGGGATCTTCAATAATACCTAGAATAGCAGACAATCTTTCAATGGGTTTGGATAGAGTGCTTTTATCACCTCTATAAGTATCTCTTCTATTCAGTCCCATATGAAATTAGGATCAAATGCAAAATCTATATATACTAAAGCAAAGGGAAGACTGAAGATTGAAAGCTTAATCAGGAAGTATATTAGCATTGACAATAGCTCTCAAGGGATCTTCAATAATACCAATAATTTCAGACAATCTTTCAATAGGGTTGGATAAAGTGTTTTTATCACCTTTATAAGTATCTCTTCTATTCAGTCCCATATGAAATCAGAATCAAATGCAAAATCTATATACTCTAAAGAAAAGGGCTGGACAACCCCTCCTAATTTTATTTGGTTTTTTATATTTTTTTAGAGTGCCACATGGCAACCCTAAATTAGTTTCCCCTTCCCCCACGTTTCCTCTTCTCTTCTCCCACTTTCTCCTAAATTTTCTCTAACTACATCCCCCAAATTACACGTGGCTTCCCAAATCTTCTCCCTCCTAAAATTTCTCTCCCTCCACATTTCTCCCACTTCATGTCTATCTTTTTATTTTTTTAACGCTCCTATCTCTCTCCATTATTTTTGTGGTTACATTACTTCAATGGGTACGATTGGGATTTAATTGGGTACCTGTGCGAGCACAGGTTTATCCACTAGTAATATTTCTAGAGAGAGAGTGGAAAACATAGAGGGTAGAGCAACTGATTTTATGTCAGGAGATTCTTTGGGGCTTTTAATAGAAAATCCACAAGATGTCAAGACCTATCCTTTGTTTTACTCCTCTTTCTCCAAAACTGAATCTTTGTTAAATTCCCTATAATTGGGTTTGATAGAGAGAAAATGGCTTTTATAATGATTAGAGCTAGGGTTTTATAGTTTTTTTTTTAGTTATACATCATTGGATTAGGATTTTATCCAATGGTATAAGTTATATCTAATTAGGGCCAACCTATTTACGTTATAAATACTTATTTTGGGCCGAGTCGGGCCAGGCTTTGGGTTAAAATGGGTTGTGACCGATCCAGGCCTAAAAATTACTTTGGGCTTTCTTCTATAGGCCTAAACTTGGCCCATCCCGAAGTTCAACTTACCTAGCCCGCCTATTATTTGGGCCAAACAAATCGGGCTTCGGACCAGCCCGACCCAACTGAGAGCGATGGTGCCAAGTAAATTGAGGACACTTGAAACCCAAATATCAAGTGACATTCATTTAAGATTTTCCTACCTAATGATAAAGTTGAAAATGAGATAGGGCTCCCCCCTTTTGTCCTTTCTATCCCATAAACAATTTCAATCACCTAAGTAGATAATCAACCTTGAATATTTTTTTTTAACTTCTTTATAAATAAATTCCAACAGAGGTTCCTAAAATCGGCCTGAGGGGTACCATATATATATATTAAAAAAAACATGTACTAGAATGGAGAGAAGATGAGGAGGTGATTTTTGTGATATTCCTGTTATGGGATTTCTCAAGGACTTAAATTTATTGAATTTTTCCACGAGTAACAAGCCACTAAACAAACCAATAGAATCAGATCCATTATACATCCATTCATTTCTTAAAAGATTTTTATTAAAAGCAAACTCATAAAAACATTTGACTTCAAAGAAAAACATGAACTCAGATTTTTTTTTAACTAACTAGCTACGAGCTTCATGGTGACTATGAACTCCATGTTGAGCTTTATGGAGACTATCGTGACTATTGCACGACAACCATGTGAACCTGATTATTTTAGGAATAGTATCATATTAGTGAACTCATCAACTTTTTATATAGGTAAGTCCTACTTAATTAAGTCATTTAATGGCCAGAATTATTGTTAAGCCTTCCTTCTAGGAAGAACAGTCAAAACTTAGGGTCTTCCTTGGATCGAGATACACCAGTTGTTGGGATGAAGAAGATATTGATGATTTAGGTTGCCCATAGGATCCTAATGGAGATAGTTGTGGTGGGTTCTTATTAACTAGCACGAGTGTTGTCCTTTTTGTGGCTTTTCCATTTATAGTATGTTAGTCTATATATGTTTGGACAAATAAAGTTGTTTAGTCTTAGAAAAAAATAGTTGAGTTCAATTGTACCTCATTTTTGTGCAAAGTGCATAGCCACTTTTCCACCATCTGGTATTTTTTGATTAGGGTGATGTTGTTTTCATCCTGCAATCTCTTTAGAAAGTTTTCATCCACCTGCATTTCCTCCACATTTGGATTCTCCTTACCAAGTTGATTATAAGGTGATGATGCATGAATGATGCTCCTCAGATGGTTGCACAACTAGTCAAATCTATGATCACCTATGAACAAGAAAGAAGGAACTTTGGTGCGCCATCGGTGTGGTGTTGACCCAATTTCTTTAATGCCAAAGTCAGAGACTCGCTTCTTAGCTGAAATTAATGTAGAATTCCTAAAAGGATTTTCATACCTTTGGAGGGTCATATAATGTCCTTTTATAGAGTTGGAGGTGTGTGTGGCCAAGGATTTCCTTGTGGATATTTAGTTTGGGTGGATATTACAGTGCCTGATCGTTGGCCAAAATCTTGGTGTCGGATTCTCTGCATGATTCCTAGCGTGGATCTTGGAGAAGATCTTAGGGTTGTTATTGCCCTTTGTTACATGATTGGCCAGACTGAGTTGACCTGGTAGGCCTACAAGATATGCTGAGCTGAAGAAGCATGCCGAACTCCCTACCAACTGATCAAATCCTTGATATGATTCTCGATGTAGATCTCGAGGTTGGGGTTTTGAACCGATAATGATGCCCTATTTGGTTTCCTGAGCACATAGACTTGTGCCTATACTTCGGGTTGTGTTGCTTTGGTCGGGCGTTTGATCCTGAGCAGATCTGCTATTCCAAGATGTCGCACTGTGCCGAGCCAAGCAAGTATGTCGAGCTACCTATCAGTTGTCCTTTATTCTCGAGGTGGATGCTGATTTGTCGAAGGAAATTCGAATCACAACTTGACATGAGAGATAGATGTTGGCATCTGTTGATATTTGGTGGTTAATTATTTTGGGGAGGGAGGGGCCTATGTAATGTACCGCCCATACGACGGTTGTATCTGTATTTTCAAACATCATAGTTACCCATTTGCGTCTATGATGGATGGTCGAGATACGTCCTTACCCTATGATCGGATGGCCTATATAAGATTGGTTTTGATAGATGGGTTTAGGCGGGAAATTGCCCCCCATTTAAATCATTCAAAAACTTATTCCATAAGCAACCTTTCTCTAATTTTTGTTATTTGGTTTGTCTTCGTCAACAAGGTTGCATTTGCCATCCGTGATTCTGACTCATCACTCCTGACAAGGTTATCCCCCATCTGGTGTCACTTTTGGATCCTAGTCCATCGTTCCTTACTCTGGTGAGTTGCTTTGACTTCTTCTCTAGCTTTCTTTCTTTTTGGTTGATAAGGATAGGATGTTTGTCTAGGTTTCTTTCTTCCTCAGCGGTACTAGCCTCCATCGGTGTGCCATTTGACCTACCTTTAGCATAGTTTGTCACCTTTTCAAAGCTCAGTGGCCACATCTTGACCTAAGATCTTTTCCTATGTTAGGTTCTCCGGGCCTTTTGGTTATATTTTCTGAGGTCACCCACACTCTTAACGGGATGGACACTACCACTTAGGGGGACCAAATCCTTAGATTTAGTGGAATCTGTCAATGCTGGCCAAGTCTAAGATGACACCACTAAACATGCCCAGTCCTCTTATCTAGCCTCAATTTGACAACCCTTCACAGTCGAGGCCATTTCCTCCATAATTTTAGCTTCCCACTTGGATCACCTTCGCAAGGTGTACCAAATTTTAGAGGAGGTTCTCCTTCGGGCCCCTTGTCCGAGCAAGTGGGGGTGCAACTTCCTCGGTGAGGTTTGCCTCTTTGAGTAGGCTTTTGTTGAAGGTCTCTATTTCTCAATCCCTTACTTTGTTTGGGAGATTGGGCACCTAGGACTGGCCCCTGGCCAGCTCATGCCCAATTCGTTGAAATTTTTAGTAGGCTATGTGGTCTTATCATCGGCTTGTCGACTGGACCATCTGATTGTAAACGTGTTCTTGTATTGTTACCAATTGAGGGAAAAACACCCCTACTGGTGGTAATTCTCTTGTTGGGACCTGCCCCAAAATCTCATCACCAACTCCCCATAAGGGGTAAAAGAGTAGGTTTTTCTTTGTGTCAGGCATAGGATGAGAGTTTTGCCCATGGGAGGATGCGATAAAGAGTACCACTCGTCACCCCAAGCTATGGGGCGTTCCAAACTCCTCGGACAAGCTTCTTCCGCTTGTGTTGGTTATGATTTGTATCCTTGCATTAAGTTGACCTACTAATTTTCTTTATATCAGTGTTGGTTGAACCTTTTTTGTGCTGAGCTATAGACCATCTTGTCCACAGTTTTCCTGCCTTGGTTATGGTCGAGGCTTTGGGCACTTATCTCCTTATGCTCAAACCGACTCGAGAAACTCTTGCCCTGGAGAGAGGGGGTTCCAAAGGTAACTCCTTGCATTGTGATCATATCATGATTTGCTAGTTTTTGCATATACCAGACCCTTTCTTCCATCTCTTATTTTTTAGGTATGTTATTCAGGCCAACAAGAATGTGCTGGACAAGGTCAGGAGCCGACCCAGTGAGAAGCATTCGTCCTCCTTGGCGAAGAGGCCCAGATTGAGCTATCTCAGGGTGGCTCAAGGCAAGGAGGCTGGGGGTTGGGTTTCTCAACCCAACCAGCCTCCCAGGGCCACTATGGTCCTTCATACTCTTGGAGGACCGAGAGGGGGTCCTTCATACCCCTGAAGGCCGAGTTGAAGATGTGCCTCCCTTCAGGCCGGGGGACAACATAACAAGGAAAAAAAGGGTTCAAGTTGACTCCCTTATACACAATCCTAACCTCACGGTCCCATGACTATCAAAGGAAGTCTGTCGATGTGATCTTGAGAGCCTGAAGAGGGTTCCCTTAGCTTCCCTTATCAAGAAGTTATTGCTGAGCTGGGCTAAGTGAGTTTATTTTCCTACCTTCCTTTTGTATCTTCCTTCCCCTCTCATTTTTTCAACTAATTGTTTTTGGGTTTATTCATAGGTCGTAACTGTGGCCTTCACCAGTTCTTAGTGCTATATAGGCACTAAGCAGTATCTGGGTGAACTTAAGAAGAGGCTTGTAACCAAGAATTTGGGGTTAACGTAGAGGCTTTCTGAGGACGAGAGAAAGTTCATTGAGGCTCAAGGCACGACTAAAGAGAAGGGTGCTTTAAGGAAGTCCCTTAAGGATTTGGGGAAGAGGTCGGCTGAGGAGTCGGCGACTACCACCGAGGCTACTGTAGAGGCCTACGAAGTCTCAGAGGAACTCGAGGTAAGCATGGTGGAATACTGCATCAGCGGCTTTAAGGCCTTCCACCAAAGGGATGCTTGGGAGTTTATGGATCTAGATTTCTCTTACTTTTCTCTAGATGCTGCTGTTGGGTTGACCATTGGGGATCACAGGGCCAAGGGTGAGGAGGACAATGTCAGGGCGGAGTAGGCCTTTTTTTGGTGTTTCTGTATAAGTTTTTTTGTTGAGGTTAACATATGTACACCCCTTTGTACCTTTTTGTAAATAGAAGAGATTTATTTTTGTAAAAAATGTTAAAGTATGGGATTATCATGGTTGGGTTGGCTTACTTGCGCTACGCCTTAGGCCTAGTACATGGTGCGCCCTCATCCTTCTATAGGGTTATTGGTTAGACCATTAACTCAGTTACTTGGTGTAGTCTGGAGGAGCTTGTTTTATTTGTGCGCCTTGCCTTGTTTGGTTGAATTGCCCTATCTTGGTGCTCGGTTCGGTTGGATTGGCTTCGTCACCTGAGTAGCTTCTCTTAGGAGTTGGGTTAGTCTCATGACTTCAGCCAGTTCGTCTTGAGTAGTAACTCTTAGGGGTTGGGTCTATCTCATGACCTGGGCCAATTTGACTTAAGTAATCCATACATAGGGGTTGGATCAATCTCATGAATTGGGTCAATGAGTAGTCCTCTCATAGGGGTTGGGTTAACCTCATGACCTGGGCCAGTTCGGCTTGAGTAGTCCCCTCATAGGGTTCGGGTCAATCTCATGACCTAGGCCAGTTCTATCTGAGTAATTCCCTGCATAAGGGTTGGGTCAATCTCATGAACTGGGCCAATTCGACCTAATTACCTTTGATCCTTTCATATGTCGTAGTAGTGAATGAGTCGTCAGACACTTCTCTCAGTGAGCCAATAGATCTTGCTTTCCACTGGGATCAATTAAATTTGGAATCTTTTCGACTTGATGGGGCTAAAACACGTCTAACATTTTTGAAAACCATATTTTAAAAAATGTACTTGGCGTTAGTTTACCTAGCAGCTTATTGGTAATATCTCCTAAGATGCTCGACATTACAAGGGTGAGATAGTGATTTCCCTTCTAGTGTTTCAAAGTGGTAGGTGTCGGGTTGGTTGATGCCTGTTACTCGGTAGGGGCCTTCCTAGTTGGGTCCAAGCTTCCCTTCATTTGGCTTATATGTGGCATTGCTTACTTTTTGGAGGACCAAGTCTCCCACCTTAAATTTTCTTAACCCAACTCGTGCATTATAATACTTTGCCATTTTTTGCTGATAGGTTGTTGTTTTAAGTTTTACTTCTTGCCTTCTTATTTCCACATGGTCTAAGTTTAAATGGAGGTTTTGGTAATTCTATTTAGGATCAGGTTGCCCTATTCGGTAATTGGTTGGTCTAACCTCCACTAGTATCATAGCTTCAGTCCTAAAGGCAAGAAGAAAAGGGATCTCACTGGTTAGGGTTCTTGGCCCAGAGGACACACAGTAGTTTCTCCAGCCATAATTCCTTTGAGGCTTTTAATAGAATTTTGATTAGGGTTTGGTTCGTAACCTTAATTTGTCCATTGGCTTATGGATGAGCTGAGGAAGAATTGTGGTTCTTAATTCCTAGTTGTGAGCAAAATTCCCTAAACCAGATATTGTCAAACTGTTTCCCGTTATCCGTGATCCGCACCCAAGGGATACCAAACATGCAGATGATTGACTTCCATATGAAGTCCCAGATATTTTTCTCTGATTGTGACAGAGGGCTGGACCTCTACCCAATTAGTGAAGTAGTTAATGGTGATTACCACGAATTTAGCCTATTTCTTTCCTTGGGGTAATGGTCCCACGATATCTATTCCCTATTGTGTGAATAGCCAAGGCTTGGTGATAGGCGTAAGATCTTATGGGGGTTGTCTGGTCATGCTAGCAAATCGTTGGCATTTATTACACCTCTTGACATAGTCCCAATTTTTTTTTCATAATCGTCTAGTAATAACTGGCCCAGATGATCTTATGCACCAATGACTTGCTATCGAAATAGTTGTTACACATTCCTTTGTGCATCTCCCTCATAACATATTCGGCCTTGGGAGAAAATAGGCACCATAGGGATAGGAGGGTGAAGCTCCTTTTGTAAAGCATGTAATTAATCAGTGTACCTTCTCAAAGTTTAATCTTCCTAGCCTCGCTCTTGCTTTCTGATAGCACTCCCTCCTTAAGAAATTCTACTATGGGGGCAGCCTAGGCCGGCTTAGCCCCTATCAAGTTCACTTCTGCTGGTTCCGTCCATTGAATTCTCGGCTCTTCAAGATATTCCACAAGGGTCAGCCCACCTAGGCTGACCTTTGATGTTGAAGTTAACTGGGCCAACCTATCTACATTCTTGTTCTGTTCCCTAGGGATTCGTCTAAAAGAAAACCTTTTAAAGTTACTTACCAACTTCGAGGTCACCTTTAGGTACTCCTTCATTCAGTCCTCCTTGGCTTTGTACTCGCCTAAGACTTATTCCACTACGAGATGAGAGTCACTGTTCATGGTGATTCGTTCGACACCGAGTGTCTGGGCTATTCTTAAACTTGCTACTAGAGCTTCATATTTGGCTTCGTTATTGGTTACCTTGAAACCAAAATACATCACTAATTCTAGCTATGCCCCTTCAGCTGTGACAAGGATCAGGCCTACTCCACTGGCTTGGTGGGTAGAGGATCCACTTACGATTAAGACCCACAAATTTTCTTCATCAGTAGGCTCATGAGTGTTCGAGCTTCATGGGCCATCCGATGGAGTAAATTCGGCCACAAAGTTTGCCACAACCTGTCCCTTTATATAACTTCTTGGTATGTACTCTATGTTCAACTCCCCTATCTCAACTGAACATTTAATGAGCCAATTTGAGGTATTTGGCTTTTGTAAGGCTGCCCTTAGTGTCTGGTCAGTCAAGATTTCAATGGTGTGTGCTTGAAAGTTTGGGTGTAGTCTTCTTGCTATCATCACTAGGGTGAAGGCTATTTTTTTTAATCCAAGGTTAGTTTTCTTCAACCCCACGCAACGCCCGGTTCGTGTAGTAGACCAATCTTTCCTTGCCTCCCTCTCCCTGATGAGGATTGAGATTACCATTGCGGATGATACGACTAGGTATAAGAATAGTGGCTTGAAGAGCTCAATGCAGCTAAGTAGGGGCAACCTACTGAGATGCTCTTTCAAACTTTGGAAGGCTTCCTCACATTCTTTAGTCTACTTGAAAGCTTTCCTGAGGAGTCAAA
Source organism: Platanus orientalis (assembly GCA_025762735.1). Lineage (NCBI taxonomy): Eukaryota > Viridiplantae > Streptophyta > Magnoliopsida > Proteales > Platanaceae > Platanus > Platanus orientalis. Next base: position 9,973,128 of record JAOXJP010000003.1, on the reverse strand, counting down.
AAAAGGGAAGGCATTGATTGATTAATCGCTTGGGAGATGAACTTGTTCAAAATTGCTACTCGTTTTATAAGGCGTTGCATGTCCTTTGTTGTCCTTGGGGACTGCATGTCTAGGATAATCTGGACTTTTTAAGGGTTGGCCTCTATGCCTCTTTGTGAGATCATGAAGCCCAAGAACTTGCTAACGACAATTTCGGATGTGCATTTTGCAGGGTTCAACTTCATTTGATACTTTCTCAAGACTTTAAATGTTTTCTCTAGGTTGGTCAGATGTTGATCAACTTTAAACTCTTTACGAGCATGTCATTTATGTAAACCTCTACATTTCTCTTGCTTTGTTCCTTAAACATGGCGTTCACTAATCTTTGATAAGTTACAACGACATTTTAAAGCCCAAATGGCATGACTTGGTAACAATATAGTTCTCAGTCAGTAATGAATGTCGTTTTCTCCTGATCGGGCTTATACATGCGGATCTAGTTGTAGTTAGAGAAAGCGTCCATGAAGCTGAGTAGTTCATGCCAAGATATAGAATGCATTAGAGTATCTATCTGAGATAGGGGAAAGCTATTAATTGGGTAGGCCTTATTGAGGTCAGTGAAGTCTACACACATCCACCCTTTCTCGTTCGCCTTCTTAACCATCATGACATTCACTTGCCACTCACGATAGTGTACATCCCTAATGAATTGAGCTTGTATGAGCTTGTCTAATTCCTCTGCTATGACCTAATTCCTTTAAAGGGAAAACTTTCTCTTTTTTCTATCACACAAGTTGCATTGCCGAGCTGACGCACAACCAATGAGTCATGATCCTAGGGTTAATTTTGGGCATATCTTCATGCATCCAAGCAAAGATGTTTTGGTTGTGATTAAGGAGTGTTTGTAGTTGCACCCAAAGGTTGGGGAAGTTGTTGGCCCACTCGTACAATCCTCTCAAGTTGTGTCTCATCGATGCCGACATCTAATAACTCCACTGGGACCGTCGGCCTGTGTTCTACCTCCTCCCTGACCTCTAATTTCTCATGAACGAGGTTTTTGCTATTGCCCAAGGAGGTTATGTAACATTCTTAAGCTACTGTCTGGTCCCCTCTTACCTTGCTGATGCCATGTTCCATTGGGAAACACATCAATAGGTGATAAGTGGACATGTCGACTTTCATCTGGTTGAGGGCAGGTGAGCAAAGTATAACATTGTAGGTTGATGGGCAACTCATGACCAGGACATCGACCATTTGGGTTGTTTGTCGAGAACTGGCCAGTTTGTTGAGGACTGGCCATACTATAATATGGAGGGTGATCAACTCGAGGAGGAATAAGCCACCCATAGTAAAGCCAACCAAAGGTGACTCCACTAGTCGTAGCCTATCCCATATGTTCAAATGCTTATAGGTTTAATATGTTGGTTGAGCTTTCATTGTCAATCAACACCGTTTGGGTCTTGCAATTGGCCAATGCTAGGGTAACCACTAGTGCATCATTATGGGGTTGTTGTACCCATCGAGTGTCCTCTTTAGTGAAGGTGATCGGTGGGTTGCTTGCCTAAGGCGATTTAGCCAAATAGACATCTTCTTTCACTGCAACTCTCGACCCCCTAGCTTGTGCCTTTTGAACCAAGCTAGCCCCAATCAATCCTCCATAACTCTAATTTCCCTTATTGGTTCATGTTGCCAAATTCTCTCCCGAGTGTGCTTCCTTAGGGTTTCCTTGACTCGACTTTACTACCCACTCCTCACGAATCAGCTTAATGGCATTGCTTGACCAGGGCCTCAACTTGTTCTTTTATATCAAAACAATCTTTTGTGTTGTGCCCATGATCATAGTGAAACCGATAATATTTGTCTTGGGACCTCTTCTTTGGTGGGGTTCGAAGTCTTCTAGGCCATTACAGAGCTAGGTCCTCCCAGATTTGTGTGAGGACTTGCTCAAGTGTGGCATTCAACGGGGAGTAGCTTAGGAATCGGTTGGTTGGTAAACCCGACCTCCTGCCTCTTTGGTCAAAGTCAAAAGTGGTTTCGTGCTCTGGGTAGGGGTCAGTTCTCAGTAGTCAGATTTCCTCTTCCACTTATTTGAGTGACCTCGGGCCTTGGCATCTTTGGCCCTTTGAACGTTCATGATGTCTTCAACATTCATATGTTTTTAGGTGCGAAGCATCATCTTGGGCGTTGTGGTTAGTAGTGTTTTGGATAGGAAGAATATGAACTTTAAGGGTTATAGTCCTCCCATAAAGGTTGTTAGCATGATCTTCTCATCGACATCGTCCACCTGTAAGATTGTCCTATTGAATTTAATGACGTAATCACACAATGATTCCCCTTTGTTTTGCTTTATAATAAGAAGATAGGTCATGGGTATGCTATATCTTTAACGTTTTAGGACTGATGGCTCAATTTAGAAAAGTTGTCGACAGTCCTACTTTTAGCCTGCCAAACCATGTCCTAGCCAAGCCCTTCAGGGTGGTTGGGAATTCCTTACACATGATTTCATTAGGGGCAACTTGTAAGTGCATAAGGGTTCTTATAAGTTTTCAAGTGGTTGAGGGGATCCTTGGCATCATAAAATGCCTCCATTTGGGGAATCTTGAACTTCTAGGGGAAAGAACAACTAATCACTTCTAGGGAAAAGGAAAGGTCAATCCTCTTGATTAAATTCTCTATTGTGGCTGTTGTTATCCCTTTCACAGCTTCCATAACGATGTTCCACTGATCCTTCATCTCTTTTAGTTGCTTGCCATAATAAGCAAAGGCCAAGGTCTCTTTAGTCTCTCGACTCTTAAAGCTAGGCTCCAATGGAGGCGGCCTTAAGCCCAAACCCTAATTTTTTGTTTTGCCCACTTGTTCTCAACACTGGCCCAAACCCTAATTTTCTATCTAGCCCACTTGTTCTCAGCACTGGCTTTGGCTAGCTCAGGGCCTTCCCTCCGTTGATCCTCAAGATTGACTTGGAGTTGTTCTCCTTGTGGAAGAAGTCTCATCGTCTCCTCGTTTAGCTAGTATCTGTTGCATGTTTTGGGTAAGGTTTCTAACCGGTTGCTCTAGGTAGAAGGCTTGAATGCAACAAGGGCTCTCTTCTCTTCTTCAAAATTTTCTCATTGATCGTTAAAGAGAGCTTTGAAACTCATCTCTTTTACAGGGATGAGGTTAAAAGAGATCCCTTGATTTGGAATGTTTTATAATGGTTAAATGATTGCTATCATTGAACATATATATATATATATATGTTCAACCCACCTCTTGACGAATCAATCCGTTAGTTCTTAGGCCTACAGAATAGCCACAAACTGAGCACCCGAGAATACTCAAATCGATCCATTAGGAATGTCAAATCGATCCAATTCCCTACGAATGGATCTGCTAAGTGTGGTTGGATCCAAATCCCCATGGATTGATCCGTTTGTCTTGTTTTTTTACTAAATTGGTTCTTAATGTAGTCCTTGGGTATGTGGGACTCATGAATAAGGTGCAAGAAGGTCCAATACTAGCCAATAAGGGTCTCTTATGGTGTCTCTATCTTATTCTAACACCTTTGTACTTCTGATTTACCTTTTAGGAGCATAAGGAGGCTTGAATCTTAGAGGCTCCATGCTCGTGGTCTACTTGCTTTTTAAGGATGTTCTTCACTTTCTTGGATACAAGAAACACCTAGATACTACCATGACTCAAAATTTACAATGAGCTCATGCAATGACCTAATCTATCATTTCTATGAACACCTACGAATAAGAAAAGAAACTTTGGTAGGTTACAGGTGTAGTGTTGACTCAAAGTTAAGAGACTCATTTCTTAGCCGAAATTAATGTAAAATTCTTAATAAGATTTTTCAAACCTTTGGAGATCATGTGACATCCACTTATAGAGTTTGAGGGGAGTGTAGTCAGAGATTTCCTTGCAAATTTTTAGTCAAAGTGAATATTACAATGCCTGATCGGTGGCCAACATCTCAATTCTCTACATGACTCCCAACCTGGTAGGCCAACAAATGCTGATCAAGTAATAAGTGACCCATTAAAACTTTTCAGTGTTGATGTGTCCGCCCCCTAACGCCCCCAACAAACCAAACGTTCTTTAAGGGAGGGAGACAAAATCCTTCGTCAGGTTCTCCCACTTTGAGAAAAAGACAACCCTAGTCCTAAGAGATTGACAAACGAACCCCTTGTTCAAACCAGCATCCCGATCCCCTTCACCTACCGGATGATTTGGTCGACAACTTCCTAGCTCCAATAGGTCGACAATTAGCTCGTATCTTCCTATTCTTCCATTGCTTAGATCTCTTCCTCATTGCTTGAGGACTATGATCATCTTCACTAGCCACCGTTGTTTGAGAACGTGACTGAGAATTTAGAGACCAACAATATTGACCTGCTTGATGACCATTGCATTCCTTGTCCTCCCAAAATCTTCATAATATTTTTTTGCAGTCTCTCACACACCTTATTGTCATGTCCAATTATTCCACAATAATAGCAATATATTAAGAGATCCATATATTTTACACGAGCAATCATTTGAAATCTCCCTTGATAATGCAAAACCAACCAGTGTGTCAAAGGTTTAGTAACTAACTCACTCGAATGAAAAGACCCTCTAGCAAGAAATCATGACATTTCTTGTCTCTATGTAAATGTGCATTCACATCCTATTTAATTATTCTTTCTTTATAAGATAGAGAATAATATTTTGACAGTTTTTAATGAAAGACATGTAGAAGAAAAACAGAATTTAAGATACGTATAATGCTATAGTTAAAGAGTGACGGTAACATTGTGTATATTTTTGAACAGTATAAAGAGCATACACACCCGGTTCTTAAAAACTCTTACATCCGATTATGCATTCTGTTATAAAATATACAAAATGCTATAGTCACTCTAAAAATAAAATAGTGGCTGTAACATTGCATATCTTATAGATTCATTTTTTATTCCACCTATGTCCAATATTCATTAAAAACTATCAATTTCATTTTTTCTCTCGTAAAGAAAAGATAATTAAATAGAATGTTAAAATAATAAAGAGTAGTAAATATGATATATTGTAGTGATTATCTAAAGTAAAAAAAAAAGAAAGTATCATTTAAAAAAAAACAAAATAGAAAAACTATAGATAACAGGATGTGAATGCCCCAACGGGAGGTAGGATCGTTTTAGTGAATTTCAGCTTTTTACTCTCTATTAGAGAAAACACATTTCAATGAACCAGATGTGAATGCTTTTTGGACCCTCGAAAAGGCTGGAGGCTAAATGTAAAATTTTCTAGAAGATACCAATGTTGTTAATGTATCCGTTGGTTATCAAACAACCAGAACCGGACGTTAGGAACCCTCGCCCAAAATCCTCTTCATCCTCAAACTCAACCTGATGCTTTGACCTCCATACACCAATTACTCTTCACAAAATCTTGAAGTTTGATGGCCTAATCACGCACAGGCTTAAATATCACAGCAAAATGCTCTTTAGGGGGTATGTATGGTCGGAAGATTTGGTCCAGGTCGATGAAATTGCTTTGGAAAGTTATCTGTCATCATGTTCCGTAGATCTGCTGCTCTTCATTTCTAGCTACCATGCATAACGTCCATTAGTTTACGCCATACTCGGGGCTGAATGATGGTAGCCAAGTTAACCCAGGCTGGAGCCACCATTCATGGCGCACCATGCCAATACAATTTAATCGTCCAGATCAGATGAAATCCAATACGAAATTCCATTTGATTACACAGATATCTGATCAGTCGGAATAGAAATCTATTGACATTCGTGTTCAAATCCATCACTTCGCATTTTTTCAGTTTCTCTTTTTCGTTACAAAAGGTCAATAATTTTTTTTATCACAGATCCAGTGGAAACCTCCTGTCTATTGCGTTGGAGATTGAACTCCCGTAGGTTCCTCCAAATTTGAATTTTAAATCTTGGCAAACAAAATAGACCAATGAAATAGTAGGGTTGCTTTCTGTTCCGTTTCTAATCCTTCCCTATTCCGGACTCTTGTACTGCTCAAATCCGGATGATCAGACTGAGCCTTAAAAGGCTCAAAGCGATAAGCCTCAAAACCACCAAATGGAGGAGAAAACCCACAAGAGTTACTGAACAGCAAACATATAGCTTTACAAAAGATATCTTAACATCGGGTAAACGAGTGCCTAAGATACAGTGAGAAAAGAATATCTAGATATTAATAGTAAAATCTCTTATCTGGATTTTAACGTGCCATATCTGCATATCCATAACACCGTCACACAGAGACCAAGAACTCCAGCCATTTGAGGAGAAAACAGCACCCCTAAACCTTTTTTCCTAGAGCTTCCTAAGATTTAATATTTAGATTTCAGCATACTTTCCACGGCTGTGAAACTTATCAAGGGGATTGAAGCTTTCCAAGCTTTCCAGCCTGCGTTGAATTTCTCCGAGCTTTTCAAATTTCATGTCAAATCTTTTATCAGATTTCAGTTCTTCAGTTTCAATTTGGGCATCCAAAACCAAAGAAACCAGAGTTCAATCATAACAAGAAGTGATGTTCCTACGATGCAACGGGTTGAAGTTTCTCCACACTTTTCAAATTTAATATATCAATTTTAGATCTCAGATTCGGGTATTTAGGTTTCATGTGAAACCTAAATTTCACTCCACATATACAACAGAAACACTGAAAACTACATCCTAATAACCCCTTGAATACTAAACCAATGATTCTTCGCATGAATAAATGTTGTTTCCCAACGTCCAAATGCAATATCAAAATCACACTGGATAGCGAGGGGAACATTTATCTAGCTTCACTGAAACAGTGCCACTTGTGTTGAATCAATCAAGCGGCCCATTTAAATCAGGAGAGTGAAGCTCTAGTATCCATTAAAATCACTCTTCAAATAAAATTAAAACAAAAAACGCTTCAATCCCTGACATTGAAAATTAAAAAATAAAAAAAAACATCCAAGCAAGATTTCCCTGTAAATCAACTCAGTCCCTTAGATGTTCTTAGAGTTGCGATCATATTCGCAAATCATTACAGGTCTGTAAAATTGCTCATCATCGTTGATCATTGTTTGAGAAACCTATATTCTACCTATTTTTTAATATTGAAATAAATCATACAAAGGAATATAACTGCGTCAGTGTTCCCCAAAGCACAAAAAAAAGAGAGGAGATATCTATAAAACGACGAACAGTACCTTAATATCGCTTCAAGGGAACGAGTCAAAGGGAATAGAGATCCGCAATGACCAGATAATGAAGCCAAAACTAAAATAATAATAATAAAAAATCTCATAGAATATATTCTCAACCTTCCTAAGCTACAGTGACATAGATAAAACACTGCAGAAAAAAATGGAAAATTGAGATTGTATCTCGCTTCAAGGGAACGAGTCGATCGGGAACTAATAGATCCCGCCGACCAGATTAAGAAGCTTAAAATAAGTCATTAAAAAAACCTTCAATAAGAGGAAATAAAATTGAATAGAAAGCAAACAAAGAGAATCACATACGAAAAAAAAAAATAATACCAGAAAGTACCTGTTAGCAAAACCATAAGAAGGCTAACTCATTAACAACGCAAAAGAGAACTCTGTGCATGGATTCCCTCGAACAAAACCCTAGAAACCTTCAAATCAAGAATGTAAAAGAACCGGTAATGTTTGAAGCAAATCATGGATTCAAAAAGTAGAGATCGACGAACTGAAGACAAATCTTGAATAACTCCTAACAAGATTTACGACCGACGATGAAAAGATTTGAATGAGGCAGAAACATTTTTGCGAAAACAAAAACCCTAATGCTCTAAACACACCAAAAAGAAAAGGGAACGGTATATCGTGGTAGGTTTTCCGGAGTAATATATAGGCAGCAGAACACGGAAATGAACGGTTTATATGGAGTTGCTGGATATGAACGGATCAGATTTGATTGTCATATGTTTCGGCTCCAGTTACAAACCCTAGCAAGAAGGGTTTTTGTATAATTACAGGTTTATTAAAGTTTTTTTTCCATGTAATTACGAGACTAACCTTGTAATATCTCCATTTCATTGTAGCCTGTAGGGTGTTTTGTGACTTTTGCCTTTGTTTAAACCTCAAAGCATTATCTTTTCGAAGCCGGCCAACCAAACGTCTCAGTAGGGCTGACAGTTGGGCCGAGCTGGCCCAAAGCCTAACATGCTCCGCCTAAAATATATATAGACTGGGTAAACCAAATTTCAGGCTAGGCTGTGCTCTGGCCAGTATTCATGTCCGAAATATTATTTGGGCTGAGATCCTAGGCCCATACTCAGCCCAGCCTGGCCCAAAGTAATTTACAAGTAGCATGTCTGAAATATCCAATGTCAATAAACCCAATCCAACACTTATTAAACGCCCTCAATAGATGTAATCAGATGTAACCAGATCCAACCATCTTCAATGAAAGATAAGATTTAACCCTAATTCCCATCAAATGAAAACCTAAGGTTTTTTTTTTTTTGTTGGTATGACCATGTTGCCCTACATCATGACAACTGCACTAAGCGGGATCAGCTTGAGCCAGTGAAAAACCCAAGCAAGTGACACCACTTTGCACTGCTCACCCCCCTCTAGGGTTTCAACCCTAGAACTTTCCTATGGAAGATAAACGTCATCGGTCAATCCCTTGCTTCAATCCTCCTCCCACAGTGAAAGTGACTGTCATCATCATGGTCATTGTAGCCAGTGTCGTCGTCGTCATTGGTGTCTCTCTTGCCCTCATCTTTAGCTTACAGCTTCTAATGCCTAAAGTCTTATTTGTCCTCTTCTCTTATGGCTTACAAGGGTTGGATGACGTCTCTCTTGCCCTTCTTTTGCATATGAATCAAGCTATTGGGTTTTCACTTACCTATGCTTGCTAAAGTTGGAGAGGGAAGCCATTAGAGCTGCATTTGAAGATATTTTTCATCATCATCCTGAAAAGCTGATTTGCGTGTCTTTACAAAGCCATTCAAAATAGACAACTCAAAGGGATTAATATTCGTGGAAATAGGCCTGCAATATCTCATCTTCTATTTGTTGATGATTGTCTAGTTTTCACTAAAGCCAACCACCGATCAGCTAAGGTAATTCGGCATTGCCTCCAAAAATACCAAGCTGCATCAGGGCAAGCAATAAATTGTGATAAATCGGAATTAATTTTCTGCAAGCGCACCCCTCCTTGGATGAAGCCTCCTGAATTTCTAGGTACCTAGGAATGGAGATTGTTGAGTAGCTAGGCAAATACTTGGGCTTTCCATCGATAGTGGGGAGAAGAAAAATAGATCTCTTCTCCTTCATTCGAGAGAGAGTAGACTCCAGATTAGCCGGATGGAAAGAGCATCTATTATCACCAACCGAAAAATTGGTATTGATGAAATCTGTGGTTTCAACCATTCCTTCCTATGTAGTGGTGGAGCCAGGAATTTATCTTTGGGGGGGGGGGGAGAACTAAAACTATGATGATTGAATTTTTTTTCCTTTTTATATATTATGTATTCTACTATATATAGTATCACAAAAAAAACATTATAAACACATTTCAAGATGCAAATAAAGTATTTTATAGCCCAATACATGTATAACAAAAAAATTTGATCAAACTTAACAAATATGTACTAAGATTAACAAAAAAATTGGGCATCTTTCACAGTTTTACTTATCTCTAAACAATTATCATGTAGATACTAGGTAGGTACATCTGTATAAAAAGAAACAAAAAATACAAAAGCTAAGTATCCCCATTTAAAATTGTAGCATGCACTTTTTTAGAGAACTAAAATCATCAAGTATCAATTCTGAACTGAAGTTCTCAACAATTTCCTTTTCAATGTAGACAATCAAACTATCTGCAAAAACTCATCCTCCATTTTATTGTGAAGTCTTGTTTTAACAATTTTCATAGCTGAAAATACCAGTTCACTAGTTGCTATAGACATTGAAAGAGTCAAAACAAAATGAATCAGTCTAATTAATAAGATGGTATGTCTTTGACTTTTCAATCTCTACTAATCATCGATATAATTCTCTAATGGAAGAAATTTTTTGTAATTTCGGATGATTTGGCACATCAAGTTCAAAATGCTTCAACTGAAACCTCAAATTAATTTTCTCCTGTTCAGTAAAATCAAAAGGATAATACCTCTCCACAAAGCAACATATATCATCAATTCTAAAGGATTTATATGCATCATTTGGATCCAAAGTTGAGCTAAGTACTAATAGTTCCATAGCTCGTTCACCAAACCTACTATTGAACTCTTATAATTAAAAGTCTATGGTTGCATTAAATATATCAAAATGATAATGATGCTCTACTATACTGTGATCACGTTGGTGGCGACCACGACTTTCAACATAACGAGTACTCAAATTTGGAATATCAACATCAAATTGTTTAGAGAACAAAAGAATATTCTCAAACAAAGTATCATAACTATCTTCTTTTAGTTTTTGGATAAATGCTTTTGTAGTTGAAACTAAATGTATAACATTTGAGATGTCTTGATATTTTTGTTGCAAAACTTGACAAAGAATATCAGTAATACCCATGATTTCCTTCATTAAATGCAAAATAAATATGAATTCAAAGGATTTAATCATTTTATAAGCCGCATTAGCATCCCCACATTGAGAGTCTGTTGATCATTTTGTCTTAATATTTTTAAGCACCGAACAAGTTACACCAAACATCCTTATTAGGCTACAAATATAATATATTGCTTGCACCATCATACCCTTATCCACAAATATTTTGAATATTAAGACTATGATGAGAAAAAATGACAAATATTTCATTCTTAAGAGTCAATGTCGATGTGTCTTTAACATTAGCAAGATCAAAGAAGAGTTATTGTATAAAACCATCATTGTCAACAAATCTCAAAACAAGAGTCATTTGTTCTCTCTTAGACTCATCACGTGCCTGATCAACAATAATGTAAAATTTAGAATCTTCAATATCTTCACGAATCTTATTCTGCACTTTACTTACAAGAACATGTAAAATTTCCTTTTGAATTGTATGTGAAGTATATTTGGCAGTCTTGGGAGCATTTTCTAAAACAAGTTACGCAACTTTATCATTATATGATGCCAAAAGTTTAACCAACTTTAAGAAATTACCTCAATTGTTTGAATCAGGGGTTTCATCATAACCTATAAAATCACATCCTTGAAATGTAAGCCATCGAAC
>JAOXJP010000003.1:9938089-9956411 GCA_025762735.1 Platanus orientalis | reverse complement strand
CCTCTTGTGCTATATATATATATATATATATATATATATATATATATACACACCAAGATAAATTTAAAATTAAAACAAATCCCTAGATAGAATATTGCCAAATGCATGTAACAAAGGGTTTAAATGGTTCAACCTTTGTAGGGTGAGGGTACAAGAAATTCAATCACTTAATAAAACAGGTTTTGTTAATGCACTCAATGAAACATGTGAATGTTGATACGATGCTCTTGGATTGAAACCATGCCTTCACAAAGCTCACTAGTAATCTTGTTTGCTAATCAAAATAAATAACTAATCGGATCTTTTTTTCATTATTTTATTTTAGTTTTTGGAGGCAAGCAGTTGTGAGTTAATTGTTTAGTTAGTGAAGATGAGATTTAAACCGAAGTTTGAATTGGGTTCACACCATTTAACATATGATTAAATTGAAATAGATTTTGGATTATTATAAATCCAATTTGAGATAAAGTATTACACTATTTCAAATAAGAAAATGTAAAAGTTTTTCATAGATCATCATTTTTTTTTTTAATTGAGAAAGTTTATCAACATAAAAATTTTCAAATCATCATCATGAACATATTGTCAAATCAATGACTATCTTCCTCCAGCTAGATCATGGCATCATCTTTATTAATTTTCCAAGATAATATTGCCTAATTGGTTGAAACATTGACACCATGGTTTCCTTCCTAATTTAGTATATCTAAAGCCATTATTGAAGGAAGTATTATTTTTCAATGTGTCAAGTAATAATATGTAATTAAATGAAACATTTAAGAGGTCAACTTCATTTTAAGATGGTAGAGAGACCAGATCCAGTCCAGCCGGGCTGGGATTAGGTACAGAAATTAGTTTTTCCTGATGTATTAGAATGACATCAGGGAGCTGACATATCAGTGCCGAAAAGTGACTTACACTTTTTGGGGCGCGCTTATCACTTTTCACGCTGATGTGTCCACACCCTGATGCCATTCTAATACATCAGGAAAAACTGATATCTGTACCTAATATTTTCCGAGTCCAGTGAGGACAGGACATGAAAAACATCAAGGTGTTAGGGAAATGTACCTCATGGGTGATTTGGTAAATGCAGAGGGATAAAGTACCCTGTGTGTATTTATCAAAAAAACCCTTTCCAAATATATATGGTAATGGATGTTTTCCTTGTTTAGAGATCCAAGAAACATGGGGAAAAAGGGAAGATAATGCTTCTATGTCTCTTTGGATATTTTCAAAGCATGATTCCATTTTAAAAATTTTGTCCACTAATATAGAATTTTTGAAATACGAAAAGCATGAAAATTAGGGTATCAATTCATGTTGGCTGATCGGATTCATGTCGTATCAAGTTAAGGGACTATATGGGTCATTTCGAACATGACCCATTTGTTAATTGTGTCGATGTGGATCAATCTGCTTTGACCCAAAACACAATTATATTAAACCCTAACATGCTAATTTCATGTCGGGTTTGTGTGTCATATCAAACATTGCCACCCCTAACGAAATTATCTCTCTACAATGCACCTATCTCAAATAATATTGAAGTCCGATATTGTAGAAAAAATGATTCTTCTCAAATAATTGGGCCTCCTGTTGGGTTTATATCTATTATGCGGACCCAACAATTACTTTTGATAAGCATGGAACCCAAACTATGAATGGGGACGTTCTGTGAGTAGATCTTGTATGAAAAGTACGTGATATTGTCTTCATTCTAGTGTGATAAGTATGCCAGAACCATGCCATGTGAAGCCAACAGTAGCAAGAAGATAGGCCTGACAACCAAAGAGGTCGTTACAAAATGTAGGGCCTATAGGTGTTTGATTAAGACTAGATAACCTCGAGCCTTGAAAAAGAAAAAAAAAAAAAAAAAAAACAAGGAAGATGAGCGAGTTCTTATGTTTCACGAGATTGAAAACAACGCACATTGGGAAGTACAATGTGAAAGTTTTGTATGCATACAAGACGTTTGTATCTTTGAATGTATAAGGAGATGCTAAGCTGCTGTTGCTGGTATCATTTTTTACCCCAGCTGGTCACCCCAAAAGGTGGTTGTTGAGTATCATCTTAATTTCATGTGCTCTGCAATAGTGGGAGTTGATCCACCAATTAATGGCTCCAATGAAAGAAAAATGCTAAATTCGGTTTGTTTAAAGGTGAAACACATTGTCAAATTTTAAAAGCGTTAGTCTTTCTTTTTGGAGAGAGGTCTTGAGGTTAAATCCCCCTATCCACCAGTGACAGAATATTGCAGTTGATTGCATTGATGTTTGGCTCTCCCCTGTGTCTGTAATGCCAGTCCCGTACTGTGAAGTTGCTACGAAGCACCCAATAATGTTGATAGGCCCAACCCTATATTGGCGAGAAGGATTTTGTCCACCTCCATTGAAAAAAAGTGATTAGTGCCCTCCCAAAAAGTGTAAATCACTTTTCTTGTGTCTGCCCCTTGGTGCCTAGCAGACCAAGTGTTCGATAAGGGAGGCAAATAGAATCCTTCCTCTTGACCAAGAAAGGATCTTCTATCCCAAGTTTATGTTCCCCACAAAGGGGATGCGTGTACAAAGGGTGGGTGTAAAAGCTTAAAGTCTTGAAATTCGGCGAGGCTTTTCTACACTGGGCTCAGCATAAAAAATTCCTAGGTCAAGGGGCAGCCACATCAGCGTCAGCAGTGATTTATACGTATACCCCAAAATTGAAAATCACTTTCAACACTGATGTTCCCGCCCACTTGACCATCAATGGAGACTAGCGGAGGTTAGGGGTTGGCATATAAAATCCAAGTCACATAAAAACAGTTTTCAAATGAAAAAGTAGGCACCAAAAACACAAAGACTGTATAAGATTAAAACCGTAAAAAAAATTTTAAAAATAAATAAAAAGTAGATACTTAAAAAAAGTGTACCAAATTCAAAAGTAAAAAAGTTATTCTATGGTGTCAGAACAGACACGTGGGGTAAGAGGGGGGGGTAACAGACAATTTGAGAGTGAGAGATCCTTCTCCCCCTTTTATTTGCTAATTTGTAGAATCTATTGAATTTTTATTTTAAGTTTTGGTAAACAATACAGATTGATTGAACCTAACCATGATGATTTTTTTGAACTGTTGGACATTTTATTTTTTTAGGTGAATGATTGTCTGTGTGTGTTGACACATGCTAATGTAGGCATGCCATTGATGGATACATGCTGTGTTTTGGAATTTGGTCTTTTTTCTTTTCTTTTTTATAACACCTGAACACTTTTTTGAACCCCAGCACAACAAGTGTCAGCTTATAATTCTCCATAAACACTACAGACTTTGTCATCACAGAACATTTTCTTCCATTTCTTTAACCCTTTAGATAAGTATTATATATTATATAGATCATTATATTGGTATTAAAATCAATTTTTGGTTGATTCAAGAAGGCTCATTCTATTAAACAGTTTGGATGATAAGTATTTCCACCAATAGAGGTCCACAGTGTAAAGAACCTTGGATTCAATTGAAACCAATCTTTATGAATCAATCAATTGAACCACTAAATTATTTTAATGATGAATTTGATTCACTCAGAGTAAATTGCTTGTCAAATCACTTGCAGGCCCCCTCTCTGGCTCAATGCCCAATCCAATTTTCAATCACCCACAAAAGCTAAAATGCTGCTAATATAATACTTTTTTTTCTTCTAAACATCAAAGCTTTCGAACTTAAACTAGAAATCAATCACTAAATATTAAGTTAGAACCAACCACTTGGTAAGACAGTTATCTTTGAAGGTGACCAATCTTCCTCCACCAAAACCCACTTAAAGCCTTCCTAATCGGTAAGAGAGGCTAGAGTAAACGAGGACCTTTTATTTAATTGCAATTATCAATGAGGCAATCATTCTTAAGATTCAGAATCTTTTATAATCATTGCTCCTTTATTTTTTTTATTTTTTTCCTGGGTTGAACAAGTGGTCATTAAATTACTAGGTGAAGAAGCTTGGGTTTGCATGAGCTAAAATGGAAAAATGGCACACCTAATAATGGAACCATATCTCCTGTACCATTTTTATCGTGTAACACTTGTACCATAAGACGCAAGGGGGTGGGGCCTCCCATATAATGCACCTTTCAAACCCACGTCAGTAATGCCAACACTCGTAGACTTTGCCAACTAAGCTAGCTGACATCTTCACCCTCTTTGTATCAACTTTCACTAATCACAAAAAGAAGGAAAACGATGTTTTGGTCGTATATAAGAGTTTGGAGTTGGTGACAAGGAAGAAGCGCACCGTCTAAATTTGGAGAAAGGGATGGGGAGGTTGACAAATGGAGATTTTTTTATTTTGTGTTTATATTAAGTCATTGTTTTCCTTTGTTAAAGCAAGGGAGAACATATTATTTTGATAATTCTTAGGGGTTGCAATGTTTAACCCTACCCGCAAATCAGACACAAATCCAACATGGAATTAGTGGGTTAAGGTTTACTATGATCATGTTTCAAGTCAAAGTGGGTTAATACGATTAATAAATGGGTCGTGTTTAGATTGATCTATATAGTTGTATACCTTTAACTCAACATGACACAAACACTATCTACCCATATGAATTGTCACCCCTAGGTCACATGTCCTGTGAACCTGACACGAACCAGATTAGGGTTTATTATAATCATGTTTCAGGTACGGGTGGCAATGTTTGACATAATCCGTAAACTTGACACGACCCAACACGAAAATAAGCAGGTTAGGGTTGACCCTAAACATGTTTTGGGTCAAAACAGGTTAACCCACTTTGACACGATTAATAAATGGGTCGGGTTAGGGTTGAACCAAATAATCTTATACCCTAACCTCGACATGACATGAACCCGATCCATCAACACGAATCGCCACCCCTAGTTTCAGGTAAAAATGGGTTAACCCTCTTTGACACGATTAATAAATGGATCGAGTTCAGGTTGACCATATAGTCGTATACCCTTAACTAGATACGACACGAACTTGATCCGCCAACAAGAATTGCCACCCCAAATATTAATCCTTGTGCTTATCACCCATTGTTACCAAATTTAAATAAAATTTCTCTCTATCTCTCTCTCCATATTTATATAAAACACCCATCATTTGACCCATTTCCTAATAAAAAAGAGATCGACAATAATCCAGCTACAAAGAAACAAACTACCAACATCCCTTATATTAAACAACATACATTTGGCCAATTTGCTACTTAAAAAAGAGTTCGGCTATGATCGAGCTACTAAGAGACTAACCACCAATTAAATTTTATCTTATGGTTTCCTTGCCCTTTCGATAATATTCACATTCAAGAATCTTTAAAATTGGCCTCACACCTCATGCGGCTCCGTCATTAATATTCGCATCTATGAATCTTTGTATCTATTATGTTTTGTCAATCAAATTATTAATTACATCCGCAAACACTTAAAAGAGATTATATAATTATCAAGTGGGTTTTTTTCCGCGTATCCATTTGCCTAAACTAGATTATTTAAGAAAGTGACTTTCTAATTTGTCCAATGGCCAAGAACAAATGTTTCGCTTATAATTATTAATTTTGTTTAGAGGGGTGCTTATGGTGCTGGTCATCGGGTCAACAGCCTTGGATTCCGATCCAATGGCCGGGCACCCATTGTAATTTCAAATTGAAAATGACATTCATATTAAAAATTCAGAATCCAACGGTAAAGCACCTAGGGTATTGCCATGGTCTTAGGGATTGTTGTTAAGTATCATTTAGTTAGGGTTTTGGAACATTATGTTTGTGTAGTATGCCCCCGGGTCCATTGTCTTCGGCATCTTAACCTTTTCATTCAAAGCCAAAAGAAAACTGGTTAGTTTGTTAATATAAGGTTTATATTCAAGCCCAAATGAATAAGATTTTGGGCTACAACCTACAGCCCATAAAAAGACGTGGGCCACCATTTTTTAATTTTTTTTTTGGCACTCAATTCAAACCACATATTATTAATCATAATTAAATATGTTAATCTTTGGAGTGCAACCAATGTCCAAATGAGAGAAATATTTGGGAATGCATTACTTGTAGACCAATCTAAAAAAGGCCTCGTATGAATTCTTGATTGACAAATTCACCTCAAAACTGAAGGGATGGAAATCCAAGATGTTGTCACATGTGGGAAGAACAATCCTCATTAAAGCTATCCTAGCATCAATCCCAAACTATTTCGTAGGTACTCATTTGCTTCCTGAAATCATTTACCGCACACTAAATAATCTTTAAAGGGAATTTTGGTGGGGACATCAGAAAAGCAAAGGACATCTATATTTGAAAGCGAATTTTTTTTTTCTTTTCAAATATGATAAAGAAAAGAGGTTTGGGAATTAGATAAGTTGGAACAGTAACCAAAGCTATTATATCAAAAATATGGTGGAAATTCTTATATAATTCTATGTTTGTATGGGCCAGATTACTGAAAGCCAAATACTTGAATCAGGTGAATTTCTAGAATGCCAAAGTAGTTAAATCTTCATCTTGCACCTATAGAAGCATTACAAAGTGTCGTGAACTACGAAAAGTGGGAGCTGGTTAGACAGTTGCAAAGTGGACGAAATATCAACATCTAGCAAAATCCATGGATTTCAAACATGACCTATTATGGGGTAGAAGAAATTTTTTTAGGCTCAACAGCATAGAGTGTATAAATTAATTAATCCAAATTCTAGGACTTAGCGAGCTAAATATATAAAACAAAATTTCCACCCTATTATAGTTGTGGCCATTTTTTAAAATTCATTTAAGTGCCTCGGATTAATAAGAAGATGATTCCTTAATTTGGACGTTATCTCCGTTAGGAACTTTCAGTATAAAATCCGTATATACACATATTCAGAATAATTAGGCATCGTCTTTACAAGTCACTGATCCCGATATACAAATGCATTGCAAATGGATTCTGAATATCAAAACACAGTTTAAAAGGAAAGTGGTATGACACATCAACCAACAAACCCAGACAACAAATCCTCTTCTGAGAGTTGGAAACTACCTTTTAATGGGTTTCTCAAAATTAATGTTGATGGAGCTATGGGGTATTCTGGGGTAACTACAACAATCATTTGGAGTCATACTGACTCATTCATTAGTGGCACATCTAAAGCCCTTCAAGGGTGTTTTGTGGAAGAGGCAAAGGCATGGAGCTTCTTTCTGGGAATTCAAATAGCAAAAGAATATGCATCACATCCAATATGTATTGAAGGGAGCTCTCTTCCTACTTTCCAGATCGTGTGCATACAAAATCTTTGTACAATATGTGCACACAAACTAAGGGACGGACAAATCAACATAAAAAAGTGATAAACACCCACCAAAAAGTGTAAATTGTTTTTCGGTACTGATGTGTTCACCCCTTGATCCGTATGCACATGGATTTTATGTGCACAAAAGCCGAGCGCTTCTCATATTTTAGGTGAATTGGCTTCTGCTATTGCATTAGAATCTTGTAACCAATGCCTGATTGAGCTTTGAGGTTCCAGAAAAATACTCATCAAAGTAAGGTTCCTTATATTAAGGGTGGTCAGCTTGGTCCATAGTGGGCCAAACAAGTTGGGGCCAATTTTGTTAATGTAGAGTATTCAAGTCCAAACCAATCTTCTTGTAGAAAGTTGCTTACAATTCTTATTCTCTCTACAGACCAAATGATTCTATCACATCTACATAAGTGGTTGTGATTTGACTGAAATTTGATCACAAAACTCCCTAGAGATGTAACGATCTCATTTGTTCTCCCAACATATGGTAGTTGGGTCAAGAATTATACCAATCAATAGTTGTTTTTTTTTTTAACAAGAAAACTGGTATATCTATTAATAAATAAAAATGCTAAAAAATATTAATCTACATATATTAAAACAAAGAGTTTTTGAGTTGAATAGCCTAAATGAATTTTATTGGATTTTTATTATATTTCTAAATAATGACACCCTTGTTCCTCTATCTTCTCTTCTATTTTATTTTTTCCACAATCATATCCACTATATTTGTTTTTTTATTTGATTTCTATAACTATTTTCAAAATAAAACATGTATACAAGAAATCTAAAATTTCAACATGAATAAGAATTTCCATACAAGTGTCGTGTTCTAGGCTCAAAAAATAGGTCTATTCTCCTCAAATTTCTTTTCACGTATGTTTCCTAATTGGAATATGTACAACAATTTAAAGAGTGGCTAAAATTAGAATGACATCACACATCAGTGCCAAAGAAATGAAGTACACTTTTTTGGATGATGTTTTTCACTTTTTGGCACTAATGTGTTGGCCTGATGTCATTCCAACTTTAGCCACTTTCTAGGTTGTCCTACCAAATCCTCTTAGGATGTTTCCCACTACAAATCCTTGAATAAAATTGAGATAATAATGAATTTTATGAGAACGGTGAAAACAGCATCAGGGTGCAGACACATCAGTGCCAAAAAGTGATATGCACCCATAAATCACTTTTCGGTGCTGATGTCAGCCCCCTTGATGCCATTTTCACGGTTCTCACGAATTTAGCCCCAACTTTTCTATCTCTTTTTTTTTCTTTGTTTTAAATACTCTATTAGGTCGACGCTCCCCTCTTCCTCGGCTTAGGTCAAAAACAAAAAAAAAAAATATAAGGGCATTTTAATCAATACACATGTATACGAAAGATTATTAAAAAGAAAATCCTTGCTTTTACCCATAGGTAACAATTTAGCCTATTAGCTTTCCGTACAATAATCATCTCCAGTTTGATTAGATAGCTATCATATCATGCCATTGCCATGCATGCCTGACAAGGGGCACTTTGGCAAACACATAAGGATATTTGTATATTGTATAATTACTATAACACCCTCCTTTGCATTTACCTAAACACCCTTTTGTTAGTCACTGATTGGTATTGGCGTGATATCTCTCCACTAGCACCGGAGATGATTCCAACCCCCACGAAGATGCCAATACCCTAAGTTGGTACACCCACAGATTTGGGTTCAAAACCCTTCTTCACCTACTTACCTATCAAACAGAAAACAAAAAATTTTGATTCAAACCCCATAGAGTCCTTATCCTTACGAAATCCCCATCAGAAGAGGGGACCCGTTCTTGGAATTTCGGAAGAGATACGTGGACGGTTGACAAAAGGGGCCGTGCTTCAATTATTTTGTACTAAAAAATGCCCTAGCTGAGTCAGCACTTACAAGTAAGTAGAAACCTCCTAACGGATAAGGAGAGGGAGATAAAAGAGAGGAAGCGTTGAAGAGGAAGAACAATTAGCTGTAACAATTTTTTCTGTAGCTTTTTGTAGTACAACAAAAAGCATGGGTATTTTGTTTTTTTAACATGGATCCTTTGTCTTTTTGTCATACGACAAAAAACTACAGAAAAATTTGCTGCAGCTGATTATTTGGCGAAAGGAGAGAATGGGGTAAAGGAATAGGATATAGGAGAGAAGTAAGGAGAGCAGACGAATGATGTGATAATACGTGGCGCCCAATCGAGAAAAGCAGTGGCGGGTGGTCCCCGGATGCAGCGATTAAGCGGTGGACGGTAGGCGCATAGCCTAATGACGCGATGTGCCGTCGCCGTTTGAAGGC
This sequence comes from Platanus orientalis, assembly GCA_025762735.1. Classification (NCBI taxonomy): domain Eukaryota; kingdom Viridiplantae; phylum Streptophyta; class Magnoliopsida; order Proteales; family Platanaceae; genus Platanus; species Platanus orientalis. The sequence continues at coordinate 9,946,832 of JAOXJP010000003.1, read as the reverse complement.
AGGTGCGATCGGCTCGCCTCACCTCCCTAGTTTTTCGCTATAAATATGTGTGCTCTGGGCTTGGGTTTGTTATGCCTTATAAGTCACGTTCGCATTTCTACCACCTTTTTTTGCAGTCCTTCCCAGAATTTTAGTTTATCTTTTTAGTCTTCTTCTTCCCTTCTTTTGGGTAACTGTTTGAGAGAGAGAGAGAGAGAGAGAGAGGGGAATCATCAATCATGTGTGGGATACTTGCAGTGCTAGGTTGCTCTGATGATTCGCAGGCGAAGAGGGTTCGAGTGCTCGAGCTTTCTCGCAGGCAATTTCATCTTTTCATCGTTTTTTTTTTTTCTATTATTTGGTCTATGATTTGTAGATTCATCTGGGTTTCTTGTGGGTTAGATCTATCTTTGAGATTTGTTTGTTTATGTTCAAGTTCCCCTCTTATTCTTTGTTTATATGGTTTTTAGTGGTAAAATTTTGTGGGCAACTCTAGAAAGTAAGAGAGAACAAGAAAAAAGTTGTAGATTTCAGGCATATATGTTGTTATAGATGTTAACAAAAATGAAGGTTTTTTTGTTTTTTTGTTTTTTTTTTGTTTTTGGGAGGGGGGGTAAAATAAAGACTTCTCCACCCAAGGAGGATGAGAAAGAGAGCCAAGTCCTTACCTTGGGATTTTGGGAGGAGACTTCATTACTAACTAAACAAATCAAGACTCCTAGTCTTGATCTTAAAAGATAGTTTTTTTCTGCAATTGTGTCTTCTATGCACGAGTTTTTTCTGCAATTGTGTCTTCTATGTACGAGTTTTACAAGGTTTCTTTAGCCACAAAGAGACAGGCAGAGGGTAGGATCACACATACACACAGAAAGAAAGTTAGCCCACAAAAGATATGGAGAATAACAAAAAAAAAAAGTCAAAAAGATGGGAATTAATTTATTTTTGTGTTATTTTTTTATTTCCAACTTCCTTTTGTCATTATTAAGCTTTTTCATTTTTAACCTTTCTTAGTGATGTCAGCTGTGTTTCATTTTTGTTTAATATTCTGTTGTATTCCATAAAATTAAATGGTCTTTACAGCAATAACCCTTTGTTAGCCACGCCCACATCTGACTTCAATCATATGGTGGATGTGGGACCCATGTTGCAATATTATATATGGCAAAAGAGACTATGATTACCATGATAGATATATTGTTAAGTAACTACTAAATAATCTCTCTCATCAACATATGATCATGACCATACAGTTTTGGAATTTGGGGCCCAAGATTTTTTGAGAGCACTGGCCATTACTTTTTACATCTAAACCCACATATAGCCATCAACTTCTAATAAGGGTGTTCTATGTAGGACCCAGGTTACAATAGAAATTTCGAGTCTTTCTTCCTCCTTAATGTTTATGTTATGAACTTATGATATGACATACAAGAGAAACTTTTTGAAACACCAATCAAATCCCTATTTTGACCTTAATAATTTATGACATGACGTGGGGTCCATGTGAAATTATTGTTCCCTAGATCAAGATTGAGAAAATAGCTCAAGAGCTTTTATCATGGTCCTTATTGATTCCTGACTGTAGTTCAATGATTAAAGGTTTTTCAGAGTTCAAACTATGTTGACATGAGCTGTATAATTTTGTATTAGTTTAACACTGTTGTCCATTTTGTAATTAATAGTGTTAAAATAGTTGATGTAAGAGACTTTAAAAAAAAAATGTGTTTGTTATGCCTGTTAGTTCTATTAGAACCTGCAAGCTATTTGATATGAAAAGCTCTCCAGACATGGAACATACATAATACTTTGTTGGATTAAAGATACAAGTTTTTATTGCAGATTGAAGCACCGCGGTCCGGATTGGAGTGGGCTTTACCAGCATGGAGAGTGCTTCTTGTCTCATCAACGGCTAGCGATTATCGATCCCACTTCTGGGGATCAACCTCTTTTTAATGAGGACAAGTCAATTGCTGTAACGGTAAGATGTTCTTAATTTAGTCTAGGAAATCAGGAGATTGGTCTCATTCTTTTAAGTAAATGAAAGTATGAATTGATGAGGAAAATTGTATGTGGGCAGGTGAATGGAGAGATTTACAACCATGAAGAGCTGAGGAAGCGCTTGCCTAACCACAAATTCAGGACGGGTAGTGATTGTGATGTTATAGCTCATTTGGTGAGTCTTCTTACAGAGAGTATTGTTGAGTAGATTGTCTTCTTTCTCATTCCCAGCTAAAACTGTAGATTTCTATAACTTTGGAAGCTTCAATACAGTTGTCTATTTATTTGATTGTGATTATTTATGGTTCTGATTTTACATAATAATATACTTAAGTCCTGAAAGGGCATAATTAAATAAGTGGTTTACATGGAAAGGTACTTAACCATGTTTATTTGGTGTATTCATGATTCTCTTTTAACCATCCAGAAGGGTTTAGGAGATCCTTCTGAACTATGGGTATTGGAGATCTCCTTGATGAGATCCATTTCACAGTGTATATTGCTTCCCTGCATGTTCATTGCATAGATTTAATAAACCACGAATATTGTATATAAGATTAGGATCTTAGAATTCCCACTAAATGTTTTCACTACTACAGTTTTCTATAAGATTGACAGTTCTAGTAGATTTTGTTTTCTTTTTAAATTTAGGTTCTGTTTCTTGTTCTGTCTTAAAGTCAGATGGGAAGTTGGATTCCAAAATTATTACTGGATCTGTAGTTCTTTTCTATACTAAATGAAGCAATTATTCTTCTCTGATCTTAATTATTGTTTTTGGTGGATATCGTCTTTGTCTCTGGCTTTAATAGTATGAGGAGTATGGGGAGGATTTCGTGGACATGTTGGACGGAATGTTCTCGTTCGTGTTGTTGGACACCCGAGATGACAGCTTCATTGTTGCCCGTGATGCAATTGGGATTACCTCTCTCTACATTGGCTGGGGTCTTGATGGTACACCTCATTTCCTTGTATAAATAGAAAAACTTTTGTTCTAGATTTAAATATCTTTCTATGTCAATTACTCTGCCCTGTTTCTCTTCAGGCTCAATTTGGATTTCATCCGAAATGAAAGGACTTAACGATGACTGTGAACATTTTGAGTGCTTTCCTCCTGGTCACTTGTACTCGAGTAAAGAAGGAGGACTCCGGAGATGGTACAACCCCCCATGGTTCTCGGAGGCTATTCCATCAACTCCATATGATCCACTAGTCCTTCGACGGGCTTTTGAAAATGTAAGATTGCTGACCTAGGCTCCTCAAGCTGAAAAAGATGATTTTTGAAGCAAGCATGAAGTTTTTCTTTGAAGTCAGATAATTTTATATTGGTAAAATAGGCTTTTAAGTAGTGTTTTACCTTTACAAAAACCTAGAGGCATGGAAATCTCCCAGACAAGTAAAAACTATGATTACAGAATTACAGACTTGAACTTCAGTCTTGGTTAGATGGAGCGACCATGAACATCTTGTGAAGGTTGGGTCAACCATCCGATAGTAATTTATTGTAAGAAATAATTACTGATGGGTTTGTTGAAATTTTTGCAGGCTGTAACTAAGAGGTTAATGACCGATGTACCCTTTGGAGTTCTGTTATCAGGGGGTCTCGATTCATCATTAGTCGCCTCCATCACAGCTCGTTATTGCGCAGATTCAAAGGCTGCCAAGCAATGGGGAGCTCAACTCCATTCCTTCTGTGTAGGCCTGGAGGTTAGTCCAATTTTTTATGATGAAGACTAGTATATTTTTAAAGTGTTTTTGTTAGTGTCTCGGACTGAATATCCATCTGTTATCAGGGATCACCAGATCTGAAAGCTGCAAAAGAGGTTGCTGATTATCTGGGTACCATTCATCATGAGTTTTGTTTTACGGTTCAGGTATTGAAACCAAATTATTGTTGTCAAGTTTAAGAAGGATGTTAGCATTCACATTGTTGTTCTGGAACAACCCTAAATTTTGTGTTTTATTTTTCCCATGTGTGTGTGGCAGGACGGTATTGATGCCATTGAAGATGTTATCTACCATATCGAAACATACGATGTGACCACAATCAGGGCAAGCACCCCTATGTTTCTTATGTCCCGCAAGATCAAATCACTAGGAGTGAAGATGGTGCTCTCTGGGGAAGGTTCTGATGAGGTATTTGGTGGGTACTTGTATTTTCACAAGGCACCCAACAAAGAAGAATTCCATCATGAGACATGCCATAAGGTAATTGATAATGTTTGGCTTGGCACTTGCCTATCATAGTTAATGAGCAACACTATAGAAACAGGGAGAAATGACAAGAAATGGTTTTATTCTTTCCAATTCATAGATAAAGGCCCTTCACCAGTACGATTGCTTGAGAGCTAATAAATCAACCTCTGCATGGGGTTTGGAAGCTCGGGTCCCTTTCTTAGATAAGGAATTCATCAACGTTGCAATGGATATCGATCCCGAGTGGAAGATGGTATGTGGAGATGATGCAGTTATCAATTGGGATTTCTTAATTTACTGTTTTCCATTTCTGCACTTTAAATTTTCAAAATTATTGAGTCTGATTGTGCTAATTGTCTCTAATTTGTATCAGATAAAACGAGATCAGGGACGGATTGAGAAGTGGGTTCTTAGGAAGGCCTTCGATGATGAGGAAAATCCTTATCTGCCAAAGGTCTAGCATAATTATCAGCTTTATGGATCTTTTCTTGATCACATTGATTACTAGCTAACATGGACTGTTCACTGTTCTGCAGCATATTCTCTATAGGCAGAAGGAGCAATTTAGTGATGGTGTTGGCTACAGTTGGATTGATGGGCTCAAGGCCCATGCTGCAGAACATGTACTCTCTCTCTCTCCCCTCTCTCCCATGCCCTCTTTCTCTGTATCTATCTCTTTATCTTGTCTGTGTGCGTGTGATTAAATTCTTGTCTGCTTATCACAGGTGACAGATAAAATGATGCTTAATGCGAAGTATATTTACCCACATAATACACCAACAACAAAAGAAGGATACTACTATAGAATGATCTTTGAAAGGTTCTTCTCTCAGGTGACAATTCAAACTCAGAAACTGAAGAATGTTTTTTTTTTTTTTTTTTATTAGGAGAAACTGAATGTTGTTAGTAACATAGGAAGTTGACTGACAAATGATATCCTTTCATTGGCTACAGAACTCCGCAAGACTGACTGTCCCAGGAGGTCCAAGTGTTGCTTGCAGTACTGCCAAGGCTATAGAGTGGGATGCGGCTTGGTCAAACAATCTTGATCCATCGGGCAGGGCTGCATTGGGAGTCCATGCCTCTGCTTATGAATCGCAGTTACCTGCCTCTACTGTTGTTGGGAAGGTCCCAGCTAAAATCATTAACAAGAAGCCAAGAATTGTAGAAGTAGGTGCTCAGGGCCTCACAATTCGAAGCTAATGCCTTTGCTGAAGAATGAATGAATGAATAATATAAGAATCTGAACGTAGATGAAATTGTAGCTGCTTTGGTGTATAAATCCAATAAGAATTGTTGTGTGGTTGGAAGTAAAATCTATGTATAATTATGCATCTTGCAGTTTGAATAACACAAGTTTTAGGTGTTTTTCGTCCTCGGTAACAAGTATTCCTAGTACACTTGATTCCATGTATCCGGCACTCCGGTAAACACTAATTTGTGGAGTCTGCAAAGTAAATCTGGTTCTGCTATTTTGCTTTTCTGTGATTTGTGTTATGTTTATGAAGGATACTGGGACCTTCATTCTCTCCTCTACACTGGCAATCACACCCATTATGCTAATTTGCACAAGAGTAGGGGCAGACTGCACCGTTCCTACTTTTCTTTTTCTTTTTCTTTTTTTTTTTGTTGCAAGAATACATACTTTTTGAAAAACTATGTGGTTTTTCCGGTGACGGTTCGTGAGATTACAATCAGTGTCGACAGACCTCGATCTGAATCGAGATGTCATGCCAGTACCAATCAGCTCATAACAAATTGTTATTTTGTTATTTTTGTCATGGTTAATCTAGAAGAGAAAGAAATGCTATTTTGGAAAATGAAAATTTTAATTGTGAAAGAATCCTTTTCTATATTTGACTTGTGAAAGAGCACTCTGAAGTGAGGAATCCTTCTTCAACGCCTCAGTGATCAATGATGGGAGGGAACCATACTACCATTAAGAAATGGAGCTGGTCTTGGCCTTGGTCTTGCTCTTCGTACCCAATAGCCTTCATACCCAATGGCTTCAACTTCTATAGTGATTTTTTAAAGTAGACTGCAATGAACCTATTACATAAACCGTTCAAGTAGCGTGTAAGATCTCGCATCACCATACTAGGATGGGATCCTGTGCTTATATGCAAGCATGGTCTTCAATAGCATAATGCGTTTTTATCTTGGGGAGGGAGAGTAGCCTCTTGTTGGGATGCCCAGAATCGGACAATATCATTTAAGTAGAAACCATATTAGTTTTGCAGTATGCACACAAAGCAGTGTGGCTCTCTAAGGGGATGGATTGTAAAATCCCACATTGCTTAGCTAGGATGGGATCTGCTTATATGTAAACACGGTCTTCAGTAGTATTACACGTGTGACCCTCTAAGGGAGGTGATTGTAATTATAGCATGACACATTTTAAAACCGAGAAAAGAGTTCACATCATCTCCAGTTTGACTAGACAGGTACCACTCCAGTCTTTGCTCAGGATGTGATATGATGTCTGACAAAGGGTGCATTAATAAATACACAATACTTATCCATTGGGTATTTACCACAATACCCTCATTTGACCCATGTGTATTGACTCAAACACCCTTTGTCAAGGCCACATGTCACATACTGATTGGTAATGGAATGGTACATATCCATTCAAACCGGAGATGATTTAAAATCAAGAGAGAAAGTAACCCCTTGATTTTTTTCGGTAAAAAAAATTGCATTTCTTTCATAGTTGTGGTGTACAGTTATGCATGTCTTTTTCAATAGCCTTAATTAACCAATTAGGCAGGTATGTGACCCAACTATTACTTTCTCGGCTTTTAATCCATTTCATGCCATAGAATGGACTCTTATTCTTATTCCTACTCATATGTCTTATTTCCAAATTATTGAAAAACTAGCATAATAGTTTGCAATCCTCCACACAATTCCTAATTATTAATGGACATTCCTTCACAGGATTCTTCGTTGCACTGATCACCTTGGTAGAATCTCCTTCCACTTCCAGGCTCTTTTTGTCCGTTGCTCTAATAACTTCCAGTCCCAAAAGTAAGGCTTCACATTTTATCAACACCACCTCTATGATGCTTCTTTTATTTGCTATTGTTACAATCATCCTTCATTTTGAATTTCTTATTATGATTCCCAAACTTGTTTTATGTTTCATGGCTGAAGCTGTATCATTAAAGTTCAGTTTCAATACTTCTCCTTATTGGGGTTCCTATTTCTCCTTCTTATTCTTTTCGCTCTCTTAATGAGAACTTATTTCCTTTAGCTGTTTTAACAATATGCAAGTATTATCCAATATTAGTTTCATATTGTATTCTTTATTATTAAATACTACTTTGTTACCATGTTTCCAAATGTTTCAACAAGTTATTACTACTTTTTCACATTTTTATAGATTTTCATTCTTTCTCTATTAGTTAATTCTTTTATGTTATGCCACATTGCCATCCAATCTTTGAAGTTGTCAAGATCTATTCTATAATTTTTTATTGTTAACTATAATGCATACCAAACTTTATCTATATACAGACAATACACTTATGTACGTATTATTATTTTATTTTGTGATTTACATAAGTGGTATATTGGGTCTATATTTATTTTTCTTTCAGGTAAATTCCATAGTTGGTATTGCTTCGTTACACGTTCTCCATACAGTATCATTAAATATCATGTCTGTGGATCCAAGGCGTTACATAGTGGGTCATCATCTCTAATGGACACTTCGAAGTATGTGTTGCAATGGGTAGGCAGAAACACACAACCTAGACATCAATAATAATAAAAAATTCAGAAAGTGACTGGGATATGGAAGATGATTATTTTTACTAACAAACCAACTTGATTAAATCTCATTTAAGGGCCTTACCCATAAAATAAATAAAAAATAGAATGTTAGCAGTTCAAACCCAAAACAACAAACCACAACGGCAGGATTCCTGAATCCTGACCCTTGGCTTCAAAGTGAATGGATAAAAGATGCTCACCTTAACGAATGCTAACCACTGCTCCTTGTCAGGTGGTGGGCACATCAGTGCCGCAAAGTGAATATGCGCCCTCCAAAAAAGTAAAAATCACTTTTCAATGCTGATGTGTCCACCCTTGACAAGGAGCAGTGATGAGGGTTTGTTAAGAGAAGCGTTCATAAACTGATCCCGGCTTCAAATACAGCTTAATTTGAATTTCATCAAAATTGTACCGTTCTTTTCTCCACGTGTCACATCCTCTTTGGGTGAAAGACGCTCCACTTGTTTTCCCCTTTCTTGCTTTTGCTCTCCTAATGTAAAACCCTCTTGAAGCCCCTTCTTTCTCTCAGTCAGAGACAGTCTCAGGTCCCTTCAATCTTTCTCCTCGCTTCCATGGCCCATGGTTATAGACAGGGCGGAGCCAGGATTTTCACATAGGAGGGGCAAGCCAAAGGATTATGTGCGCTCCTTTAACAGGTGACAACGGTATGCCCACAATTAGAGAGCAACACGGCACATCAAAAAAAGTAAAAAACACCCCCCAAAAAGTGTAAATCACTTTTTCAACGTGACATGTCACATGCTGGTTGCAGGTACACTGTTGGCACCCATTAAGT
>JAOXJP010000003.1:9924723-9937989 GCA_025762735.1 Platanus orientalis | reverse complement strand
CCTCTAAAACTATGGTCTCTCTCATTGCTAGGCAACGCAAGAGCAGATCATTTAATACTAGATTCTCCTTCACCATTAATGTGTTTCTCCATTACATCAACAAGACTCATGATTGCATCCAGAATACCAGTAAGATACTCAGGTTTTGGTTGGTGGGTGGAATGCGTAGACTTATGAGGCAACATTTTTTCCTAAAATCAAAAAAACTTTTAGAATCTCACACTATCAAAGTCAACTTCAAAGCTAAGACACATTACTTCCTAAATCACATAGACATTAAAACATAGATTACCAATCAATCTTTAAAATTTTCATTGATAATTATAATAATAAACACTAAGATCCACATATCATGTATCACCTATCACTTCATATAGTCTACGAAATCTATAAACCTAGGTTTTGATACCAACTGTAATGATCTTGAATCTCATAACCTTATTAAACATAAATATGGGTCACTACTATCCGAATCTATATTTCAATCACTATAAATTTTTCACATTTACCTTACCCTATAGGTTATTTAGAACTTAACCTTGAACATAACATGAACAACAAAATAATTGTCAATCTCATTAATCATAAGCCTTTATGTACAATGAAAATAAGAATATAAATATATAAACTTTCTAAGCATCCATATCATAAGTCTCTCATCATCAATGTAGGAGATAGAAGACTTCAAACCAATTTTTAAGATATAGGACTTAAAAACATAACAATTGAGTATCAAATTAATACATCCCCAATATAAAGGTCTAATACAAAAGTAGGGTTTAAAGTAAATTAAAACTAATGAAGAGGAAGCATCTATCGCATGCCTTCTTTCTAACATTTAAGCACTCCAACGACAAACCTGCACTAAACCTCATCTAGAAAAAATGATGTAAATGGGTGAGATCTACAACTCATAAGTAGGTACACAAAGCCGAACAAGTAAAACACGAATCTTTTAATATAAAAATACTAAATATATCTCTACATAGAATACATATCAATTTATAACATGTATGCATGTGCTAGTGTACATATATCATCTACTAGTCATCACAAGATCTATACATTCATCATCATGGTTCATCACGTAGGAACTATGCATGAAAATACACATGGTTCTATTAATACATGACATTATTATACTATATGTGCATGACGACATGCATGGCAATATGGATATACGAGAACATGGTAAACATTTCTTAACATATCATGATAGGGATAATTAGTGTGACCCTGACAAGCCTTTCTTAACAGTGTTCATGCATGACCTACATATTACCAACAAAAATAAGCATAAATAAACTACTTCAAAGTAAACATACATCATTCATAAACATTTAGTAGTTATAATAAGATGATTGGCATGGTGAGGCATATTGAGACCAACATCATTTCTTACAAATTCATTTTTATCTTAACATTTATTGTTTACATTATAGCTTCTATAAACTCTTACCATTCTATCTTGTTCAACATAATTCATTTTCTCATACTTACCATTATCCTTAGCATTTTCATTTCTTATGTTCATTCAATACTTAACACTTTATCAAATTTCACTTATCACTTCAAATAACTTTCATTGTTATTCTTTTAGTCTTCACTTATCATTTTCTTAAGACTACACCTTCTTTTTTCCATAGATACCTTATAGACTTTCACCTTCTTTTTAAATAGTGTGATTTCACTCTTTTCTTGACATTTTTTATTTATATTAAAAATTTTTATTTTCATTAGTAACTTATGTACTTTCTTTTTTGTTTTATGACACTTCTTTCTCTTACATAACTTATGGATCTCTTCTTACTTATGAAATTTAGATGTTTCCATTTTTTTGTCTTAATATACTTCTCATTCTTTACATGACTTATAATTTCACTCTAATTTTGAAGCTTATATGCTTCCCATTCTTTCTTTAATACTCTTACTTTCTTATAACCTAATATTTTATTTTTATCATAGTTTCTTTTTTTTCTCGCCAATGGTGAGGTCTTTTAATTAATTCACTTATATTTTGACACATTATAGTATGCACCAATGGCAAGGGCCATCGACATATTGAATTATAAACCCAGTACATATTTGTTTCACTTGCTTACATTTTATTTCACTTATATATACTTAGGTTCACTTGTTTATGCTTTGGCACCTTATATTTTCTCCAATGGAAAGGGTCATAAGCATATTGTATTATCCCAATAGTAAGGATTATCGGCATATTCTATTATCGTAATAGCAAAGACCATCAGCATACTGTATTATCCCAATAACAAAAACCATCGACATACTGTATTTTTCCAATAGCAAGGATTGTCAATATATTGTATTATTCCCCAATAGCAAGAGTTGTCACATACATTGTTCTTCATATTTTAGCCACCTCTACTTATCATCACTTTACTCCCTTAAGTGGTGTCTCACACCAACTTAAACACTTGTCTATATTCTTCTTTTTTATTTTCTTTTATTATTCTTGTCCTTTAATCCTTTTAGATATTGTTCATTCATAATTATCTTACCTAATTTTATCTTTACATGGTACATCATTCAATCGTAATACAAGAGTTATGTTCACATAATATAAATAGGCTAGAAAGATCAAGAATATGTGCAGCATGAATAAATCATTTTTTAACATTATTAATGAAGGAAGTCATAAAACTCTACATATACTTTCAAACATCTTAAAACCTATACACATGACATGAGCAATGGTCTAGACAACAATTCAATAATATATGTTATCCAATCATTCACTTTCCCTAGGTATATCTTAATTGAATCATTCAATAAATTTTCCTAAACAATTTATATACAACAATATGCTAGTATCATTACACGAAAATCAGCATGTTTCATAGCCATCTTTGAACATTACATTCAACCAACACATTTAAAAGATGTTCATCACTAGTTCAAATAATCATACTTTTCATGAAAAATCAAGCAAATCCTTTATTATTGTCTTTCATGGAAACTGTAGATGTATAGAATCCTAGTTTACATTAACAATGCATGAGAATTATCATTTCAAGGAAATACATATAGATAACATGAAAATCCATTTTTTCTCATAGTATAAATTAGGGATTTCTAAGATCCTAATAAAAATCGATAAAATCTCATCACAAATCATCACAAGACATAGGGTTTCTAAGATCCTAGCAAAGGGCTTCATAAATAGATGATAAAACATTCATAAAGTCAAGATTTTACCATTGCAAGACTTCTAAGAACCTAAAAACAAAGTAAGTTTTGTGTAATTACTTACAAAAAGTTGATCCTCTATTTTCCAAAGAAATCTTGAAGAAGAACCTATTTTCCTTTAGTATTCACACATTTTTCTGAGATGAAACCACAAATCCATGGTCGCAATCTAAGAATATAAGATAATCTATGGTAGAAAACTAAAGAACAAGTCTAAAACAATTTAGATCTAAGATTTAGAGCTTACCTTGCTCTTTGGAGAAGAAGATTTTTCTCCCTTCTCCCAAGTTTTTCTAAAGTCACTTCTCTTCTCTAATATTCATTTTTTTATGTCAAACAAATCCTAAGATGAGTAAATATGAGGTTTAGGGTCATTCCATAAGGTTCCAAAAAAAAAAAAAAAAAACAATCCCATGCGAGCACGAATCCTTATGTGGATTTTGCACATTTTCAAGCCCTTGAAATCCCCAGATTTCTGCCAACTCAGACACTTCGTACTCAAATAGCCATTTCTATCTCTAAGAAACTCTGATTCGCTTACCGTTTGAAGTGTTGGAAAGTAGACTTGTAGAGCTTTCCAATTATGTATGTTTTGTTCTCTAATTCTCTTGGAATTGGTACAGATATTCTTATGAAGTTACCTAAAATGCGCACTTGGGACAACTTTAGGATTTGAAGAGTTAGTGACTTATCTTTGTTTTTCTCACTTCTAATTCATTATGTTGGGTCCTAAACACCACAATTGACTTTCTAAAAATGTAAAATGATGTTTTTACCCTTACATGTGGTCATTTACATTTCCGCCTTTCATGAGCATTGTGGGGTGTTACACTTTGCCTCCAATAAATTTTTTCTTTACTGTCCTCTAGTCAAAAGTCTCTCTTTAAAATCTATATTTGGTTCTTCTCATCAATAGAAAAATTACAAGTTTTCTCAATATCATCGATCTCCTTAATCTTTGTAAGGCATTCCTCTTTAAAGAGCTTGAAAGAACCAAATTTAGATTTACTCCAATCAATGAGCAAAAAAATGTAGATTCAACTTAAGGGAAAATCTACTGCTAAGCGAGCCATGAAACATTCTTTCTCCCCACACTTGCTCAACCACCTCCAAAATATCATTCGCTTGGAACCACAGTTTTTTAAAATTTTGAAAGGGACAAAGCCACTTGAAGGGTGAAAAAAATCTAGCAATATAATGATATGGTCCGGGGGAGGGAAATCTACACCATACCTGGAAAAAAATCATCCCACTCATTACAAAAAAGGAAGCAGTCCAAATAGCTCATCGATGGGGAATCTTGAAAATTGGACCAAGCAAACTTAGCCCCTTTCAAGGGTCCATTGGTCAACTTTCATTTATCGATAAAGTTCCCAAAATTGATCAATTGAGGATTGGGTCAAGAGTCTCCTTTTCTTTTTAACGAAAAATTTCACTACATTGAAATTACCCCCTATACACCAAGATAAATTCCATCGAGTTTGCACATCATCTAATTCACAAAGAAATATATCCACCTAAACTATAGGGTTTGAACCATAAATCCAAGAAAAGAAAAAACAAATTCATGTTGTCATTCACCATATTGTAACGAATAGATAATGAATAGGCTCCAAGATCATGCTCCAAAACCTCCACTTTCTTGAGATTCCAAATCAATAGGATACCACGAAAAGCCCCCAAAAGGAACCACCAACCACTCAGACAAACAAAAGCCCTAAACCTCCTTAATGCAATTCATGAACATAGTCTCCACCTTGGTTTCCTATAGAGATAAAATATCTGATTGTAAACTAATAACTCTTTATGAATACTTCATCTTGTCCTTGTTTACCATCCCATGAACATCCTAAGAAATAATTTTTAAATCCATAGAGTCACAAGTGAATTGGCCCATTTCCTTTCCTAGCATTTTCTTCACTAGCCCATCCAATTCTTTTCTCATACTCCATAGTGTAATTTCCTTAGTTCATTGTGAAAATATTTCCCTTCATCAGTTCTTAAAGCAGATCCCCTTTCAGTCCCTAATTTCCCTCTCCCAATTATGTTGAACAATGCACGAGTTTCCTCCTCAAAGCCCTCACAAGATAAACCCAAGAAATTATTGAAACTCTCTAATTTGTTTAGAACCCACTTAGAGATCAATTTTTATTTTTTCATTTTTCTCTTCAGAACCTATGATTAGTAGAACTAAATGAGTATCCTTATCCCTAAATCCAATCACTTGATTCACCGGATCCCTTCTAATCAACCATTGATTTCCAACCCTTTCTACCAACTCAAGTGAATAGAGAGGCTCAACATTTAACATAAGGAAATTGCCCCTAGATTTGGAAGATGATCAACTGATTATCCCTGGGCATTCTTAAGGACATTTGGTCTTTGGGAAGATGTGTGGTCTGATTTGAGAACAACACTCTCAAGCCTAGGAGGATTGAACCTGCAAAGATTGAGAGCAATTAATAATAATGAGGAATGGAATTTGGAAAATATAGCAGATTGACCTTGAGGAAAAAGCTAATTAAATAAGACATCAACATGCACCTTAGGCATACTCAGCACAGGCTTAGAAGAGGGAGGATCTACAATCTTTCTCAGCTCCATACAATTCGCAACATTCTCCCTCACCAATAGGTTCAAAATCCCATTAGGCATAATTTGAGAGATGGGTTGTATTCCACATAGCACTTTAGTAAAATTGTCCCAAATAATTTGTTGAAAGTTGGAAGCATTGAAACCATTTCCACTCTGTTGACAAGGACCACACTCCACAAGAACTCCATCTTGATCTGAGAGAAGAATTCTAAATTGAGAATCATGGTTCCATATATCTTCAAGTTTTAATGTCTTCGACGATAGAATAGTTGGGTTGGAACAATCAATGTGTAAGGAACTCTTGCAGTTAGAATAGTCAGAGAAAAGCCTAACGACCACAACACCAAGCATCAGAAGAAGAGCCTCGGGTATCTAGTCCACCGCCATAGATTCATCAAAACAAATCTCCTTCAAAGCACCATCCACAGCTGAATAATGTGTTGGAAATAGTTTTGGTTACTAAAAGTGCCTAGATTGTTACAGTGTCCAAATTTTCAAATCTGACTGTTTAGGCATTTTTGAGTCAAAATAAAAGTGGGACCCTCATGTTGTTTCAGGCAAGTCCACATGGGTTCATGTTCACCTCAATGAGAAGAACAACTCCATATCATTGGATGCTCAAAACGATTAATGGGTGAATCATAAATTGTCTTCAAAAGTGCCTAGTTGATCATTGGTAAAACTAGTAAAAGTGTGTTAAATTTGAATAGTCCCACATGGATTAGCCCATAAAACCTTGTGTGTTCATATACACTTGTATTGAACATAAGTTTGGGTCCTAAGGGGCACTGCTGTTTTGTGGATGGAGGAGGACAGTCCTATATAAACACATACACGCGCGTTGAACTGAACCGGGTTGGGTTGGATCAATAAGAAAAAATAAAATATTTTTTATTACAATTGTTTCTTTTGCTTTCTCACAGATTCGGTTATACCTGTGGGGGTGTTTCATGCAAGTTTTATAGTTTTGCCCTTGTGGGGGTGTGTCCATTCCATTCATACAGTTTTATTGTTTGGACCAAATAGACACATATGTGGCTATTAAATCACCCTTATTAAACATGTATGTTCCGTACAGACATATAGGTGACTATTAACTCATCCCTTTTGACACTTGTTCGTTCCGTACGGACATATAGGTGGCGACTAAATTGCAACACTTATGCATTAGTGTTTGCTCGAACACCAAGAGTTGTGTATCTATGCATGTTCCGAATAGAGATAAACAAGTCTATAAATAAATCATCCATCCTTCATTTTACTCACTCAATTCCGAATCCAAAATTCATAATAATTTTTTAGGCATCGTAGAGGATATCCGAATTAGGTATATGGAGAGCATGATAGCGTGTCTAAGGAAGAGAGTACAGCACAAGTTTGATTCGTCAGGCACACAAATTACAGTTTTTCTTTTGTGTGTATAGATCATTGTATTCTGGGAGGTAGGTGCTTGAAGAGTTCGTAAACACCACTGCGATGGACGAAATCTGTTAAAGACATAATGTCAAACACTGGCCTTGGTCAATCCGGTATTGATTTATTGTCAATTCATCCAAACAAGTAAGTCGGTCTTTTCATTTTATTTTTAAGTATTTTATTTTTATGAAATAAATAATTATTGTTTATAGAATAGTGCATACATAGAATATAGAACATAATGATAATTATCTTGTAATCCCATAGCAATAGCAAATCGCTCACCAAAGTACCACTCAACCCTTCCAAGACTGAGAAATGGGCCTTCAAAAACCTCAAGTGAAAGACACGATGTCAGAACAATTTGGAATAATGGGAACCTCTCCAAAAGAATCAGCGATTCCCACTCCTGTTGGACTATATTAATCTCTTGCTGGATGGGGTTAATGATCCTCGAGATATTATCTCTACAACTGTTGTACAATAGATGATACTTATTCATTCATGAAAGCTGAACCCTTCAACTTAGAAGCTCCGAAGACCGGGGCAGAATTGCCCTTGGAATTCCTGTGATTAGCTACAAAATCTGTAAGACTTTCCATCCTTTGAAACTTCCCACTATGTTTGGCTATCAGACTCACCTGCAGGAAATGGTGCAGCGTGCGGCTTCTCAAAGTTTGTCACTTTGGTGAGGGGGTGGGCTCTTGAAAAGACGTTGGCAATCCTAGAGGGGATCAATAGGAGGGACAGCACAGAGACCTTACGTGTAGGCTGTTTGACGACCCACTTACTTGGAGTTTTGACCATCTAATTCGAGTAGGGCCCCTAATTTGAAGATAAATAAGGGCCATGGTGGCCTGCTACAACGAGACGAGCCTAACACAGGAACTAACACCTTGCTCTAACCAAATATATCCAGCCAAATCATCCACCATACGTTGGGGGAGTATCCTCCTGCACACATCCTGTTGCATTATTTTCATTATGGCCCAACGAAGCTCCAAAAGATTTGACGGTTTTGGCATTCAGTGTCTTTAACCCCACGCATCTATTGCTAATGGCAGGAGGATTTCCTCTGACCATGTAGGGAAGGGAAAGCCCCGGATCCAAATCCAACGGGATTTAAAATTCAATTTGAATGTGATCGAACCCATGCGCATGTACCACTAGAGGAAGGCAAGCTTGCCAAGGACCACCGGTCATATTTTGCCAAACTCCCTAAGTTGATTCATTGATTCCCGAGTTAGACCATTCCTAAGCCTCACGTTAGAGTTAAGTCATGCTATTGACTCCAAATTATACTTAACTTGCTGAGTCAAGTTGTTAACTCAATACTCATTTGCTTGACCGATTCATGCGACTCTAATAAAATTTTGTAAACCTAAAATAACCCAAAACCAAGTTATAACACAATAAAAAACTCTAACTTTTTTGGGTATTGAGGTTTCTTTAATAAAAGTAAAGAACTTGAAAAAATAAAGACTAAAGTGATCAACAAATTAGACTCTATATTTTAACTTATAACCATATAAACTTAGACCTTAAAGATTAGATGGTATTTGTTTTTTGTATTTATGTTGAAAAAATATTTTTTCTCATTTTAACATATTAATACTAATGTTAGTACTTTTTTTTAGTTTGGCTGTTGAAGTTACAATTACATTGTAGTTTGTATAATTTATTTTTGGATTTTTAATTTATAATAATATAAAATACTCATATTTATCAAAAAAATAAACAATACTTGAACCAAAATATTATATTTATTTATTTTATTTTAAAATAATAATAAGTGTCATGACTCCCCCTACTTGACTCCTTTGACTCCCTAGTCAAGTTGACTCATGAGCTATTTACCCAAGCTCAATCAATCTTTTCACTTCTTGTCGGGAAAAGAAACAGATAGCTCTATTTGTTCCAAAAACGGTTATCCATGGGGGAGAGGAACTCCTCGGGAAATTTTGAATCAAAGAAGCCAAAGCGAGTCTGATTTGGTATGAACACCCCCCTGATCGAATAGGTGTGAATGGTGTCAAGGGCGGCCACGTCAGTACCTAAAAAGCGACTTACACTTTTGGGGGGTGCTTATCACTTTTTGGCACTAATGTGTCAGCCCGACTCCATTCGCACCTATTCTTTCATGGATTGTCCGTACCAAATTCTTTGGGAGCCAAAGCCTCCCATGAAAATTCAGGCAGCCAAACATAAATCCAGGCCAACCCATTGCAAGAATTCACACAAATCGTCCCTTCCTTTTCAAAATGAACTAGCTCCAAGGAGCCTCAAGATTTATCCAGACTGCGGTCTTTTAACTCTTGGATCTGGAAGGGAGGCATAGGTGGAAAGGATCCAGAGTCCGCACAGGGACTTGCAGGGACCTCAGAGCTTGGCGCTCCCCCAAAATACTTTCCAAGGACGGAGTTCATAAATCGCCACCCCGCCCCATTATCACTCTCTAGAATTATGTTCTCTGATCATTACTGTTTCATGGGATATCATTCAATTTGAGGATGCGACCATAATCATTTTCCATTCCACGCAATGTGATGACCCATTTACCATCGTCCCTAGACATTGTGAACTTGCTAATTTCTTTCCACCGGCTAGCAGCCTCTTAAGGACTCACATAGCCAACCCACAAGCTTGGACGAGAAGCACACATAGGCTGCAAATGACATTCAACGTGTGATGATTTTAATCAGACATTCATTCTTGACGTAAATTTCTGAAATCATAAGTATTTCGGTCTCTCGATCTCTCACCATAACTAGCCTCCAAAGCTAAGCAAAAGAACGGGAACATGATACATTAATGCAGCAATCTAGAGCTATAGCCATAATAAGAGCAATAGCAAAAGGTGTGGAACAGGCAAAGAATACAGCCAAGGGGGGATCAGACGAGATAAGGGGAAAACAATCGAAATGGAAACAGACAAGTGGGCCAAGCACCATAGGAATCAGGCTAGGGAATTGATCGAGAGACTAATGGGAGGGACATGCAAGGGGTTCAGGCGAAGGGATTCAGACAAAGGGGTTCAGGCATTGGGAAGGGTTCAGCCGAGAGAATTCAGGCCGAGATTCATGTAGCCAAACCAAAGTAATTGGAAACTTGGAATAAGGATTCATTAAGTTGAACTGAGCTGAGCCTTTTAAAAATGAATTAATTATTAATATAAAAAAATACAACACAGATTTATTAATCGTTCTACGTAATCCATTCTGTTCATTATCTTCCAACAATCCAGCCGAATGGTAACATGGAGTTATGGATTACCCTTGCAGAGAGAAGAAACTCAAGGATCCGAGACTGGAAAGAGGGACTTGACACTTTACAGACGGCTTTGTCGAGTCGATACAGCAGGTTTGAAGCTTGCAATCCCAGTGATCTCTCTCCCTGTGATCAGGCTGTTAATATCGTAAGTGCCTTCAAATGTGTAAATGGGCTCCAAATCACCAAATGCCTGAAATTACAAAAACATTGAATAGACATGTAATTATCATTTGGTGCCACTACTAATCACATCATTTTTCCATAAAATTTAACAGCTTATGTGAAGTTAACATTAGTAATTCTACAATATTGACATAATAATAAGGGAGAAACACCTCATAAGATCTTAACCTCAAGGAAGAACTTCAGTCTTTCTTTTGTAGATGCAACATTAATTGCAGTAATATCATCAAGAAGACTATCTCAGTGCATCAGAAATTACCACAAAAGGTGACAAAAGAACCATAAACAGAATGGAGTAAAAAACAGACAAGATAGAGGAGGATTAATAACACAAACATGTTAAGACACAAATGGTAAACCAAACACACCAATCTGAAAGTAAACTGCAGTTTTACCACTTGACAATTTAAAGAATGTGCAAGGATGGTAGAAGAGGAGCTTCCATTCTACTTTCTAGTGCCAAACATACGTCACATGCAAGAGGAAGGGACCCACCAATGTATGTTCCCACCAAGGAAGTTCTTAAGGTCAGAAATTCACCCTGGTGAATATCCTTATCCTGCTGTTAACCTAAAAAAAGTTTTGACAGCCCACTTTTGTTCTCTTCATGAAAAATAAAATAAAATAGGCTAAGGCTTTGATTGAGTTTAAGGAGAAACACTTGGTTCCCTGCAAGAGAAAACTAGGGGTGCTTCTTGAGCAAGCTGGGTCAGGTTGAAAACCGACCCAAGTCCAACCCTATGACCCAACCCAATAAAAACACCAAGGTGACCAACCCAAGTCTAATCTATACAACTCCTACACATAAAGCAATCCTTTAACACACATGCAATATAGTTGTTCACAATCATACACAAACGTATAGGCATAGCATATTACATAGGCAGACTGGAGTCATTCAGGTTGTCGTCAGAACCCAAGCACAAACTGACCACTTTACTCAGCCAAAAAAAAAAAAACCTGACTGAGGATCATTTTGAAATTTCGCACCCACACCCAACCCAAGTCTGAAAATCCCAAACCACCCCCCCCCCCAACCTTTAGGTTGATTTGGAGTGGGCAAGGTTCAGTTTGAGCCCAGCAAAAGATGCATCCCTGTATAAAATCAGGACATTCATTATTGATTCTCTAAATGTTTAAGAAATCAGTGTCTAACCAATGGAGGAACATTACCAATTCAACATTCTACCATCTATCAAGACCAAAGATACATACAATTTGAAGATTGGAGGCTAAACAAGGTCCCCAGAAAATCAAAATCCCTCAGAATACAGTGACTTTAAGGTACAGCCTAAAAAATCACAAAATTAAATGAATTTAGAGTTTCTTACAGGGTACTGATAATGTAAGTAGATGGACATTATAACTAGTTTTAAATCTTCACTCAAACTCATATCATGATTTACCATGTACAAATTGGTTACGAAACTGGTTTGTCAGCCATGGTAAAAGACCAAATTGTACCAGATGCAGGATAACCATCCATACTCAATTGTCCAGCAGAATCTAAGATCCAGTACACACTTGATTTCTAGGTGAAATGCTTAGCTGAATGACTCAATACTGGTTTCCAAGACTAATGTAGTCGAACTGAGCTGGTATGGCGCCCTCCTAAAATAGGATGAATTAAGTTGACTTGTGACATGGTTTTCTTGCAATCTAAACCTGTGTGGAATCACATTCATTTTTACAAATGAAGGTGACAAAAAAAGGAAAGAAGATGACCAGGAATGCAAGCAAACAAAATAAGAAGCAGAAATGGTTTACCATGAACAACATCAATTGCATAGATCCATTTAAAGAAACTATGGGTAAACAAAGAAGGTGAGAAGCAAGCGAAAGTAGTAGAAACCTTTGCAACTAGAAAATCAGCTATGATCCCATTGCCACCAAGTAATTCTCTCCCAAGAGAAACAGTCTCCCTCGCCTTCAAGGAAATCCATGCCTAAATATTACCAAAAAAAAAAAGTCATAACTTGGCACTGAAGTCAGTAATACTTCAAATGCATTGCCTAAGAATAAATTATTTACCTTCCCCAAACTAGCATGACCCGGTGTCATCTTTTCTGACTCATACAGCTTGCATAAGCGCCAACCAAGCAGGAACATCGCTTGAATATTTCCCAACATGCGTACAAGTTTCTCTTGGTTAATTTGAAAAGCAGCCAATGGAGCTCCAAACTGTTTCCTCTCTTTCAAA
This sequence comes from Platanus orientalis, assembly GCA_025762735.1. Taxonomy (NCBI): domain Eukaryota; kingdom Viridiplantae; phylum Streptophyta; class Magnoliopsida; order Proteales; family Platanaceae; genus Platanus; species Platanus orientalis. The sequence continues at coordinate 9,925,115 of JAOXJP010000003.1, read as the reverse complement.
TACCTAATTTTCAGTTGCTAAGAAGTTAAAACAGGTCATACCGAAAATAAAAATACGGCAACGCACATAGACCAAAGAGAATATCTTGCCATACCGGAGACACATATCATAGACACCCATTGCAACCCCAATTGGTTGCCAGGCAACCATGACACGTGAAACAGCAAGAACCTGTTTCAAGTAATCAATCAATCCAAAAATAAAAATTCCAGTAAGTGCTAATTAGCGGAAAAAAAAACCTATAGAAACACATTAAGATGGAATAGTAAACAGGGAAATAAAAAATCAGAAACCAGAGCTAAAAAATATTTCACACATGCCCTAGTCAAACTTTGAAATCTTTACAAAGCACTATATAGAGGGTGATGTAGGACAATAGAGATGATACCAAA